>JAXCMG010000071.1:2934225-2948051 GCA_034642415.1 Podarcis siculus | reverse complement strand
CCGATTTGAAGTATAAAATGGTGAGAGTACCCCTAAACATTTTTTTTAAAGATTCAGGTAGGTAGCCATTTTGGTCTGACGCAGTAGATATATATATATATATATATATATGCTTTCGTAGATTTTCACGGGTACAGGAATGCAGGTTTTGGTGTCCTCGGGTGTCTTCCCGTGTAAAAGTTGGGGTGTCTAGGCGACGTTTCGACGAGGTCTCTGAGCTCTGTTCCAGTAACAAGAAGCCGAAAGCACCAGCCTGAAGATGACGAGTGAGACCTCGTCGAAACGTCGCCTAGACACCCCAACTTTTACACGGGAAGACACCCGAGGACACCAAAACCTGCATATATATATATATATATATCTCAAGAGAGAGAGAGAGAGAACTGCAACTTAGGAAACCAGCTAGGTCAAATATAATCCTGTGTGTCTGGTTGGTTGACAAAAAGAGAAATATATCCTCTCCTACCCAATTCCTTTGACTATAGTCTTCAGCAGTGCTTTTCTTCTGGGGAAACTCAAGGGTACGCAGTACCAGCACAATTTTTCTAGAAGAAAAAGGTAAAGGTAAAGGACCCCTGGACGATTAAGTCCAGTGAAAGGCGACTATGGGGTTGTGGCACTCATCTCGCTTTCAGGCCGAGGGAGCTGGCATTTTTCCACAGACAGCTTTCCGTGTCATGTGGCCAGCATGACTAAACCGCTTCTGGTGCAACGGGACTCCATGACAGAAGCTAGATCACACGGAAATGACTTTTAACTTCCCCTATTTATCTACTTGCACTGGTGTGCTTTCAAACTACTAGGTTGGCAGGAGCTGGGACAGAGCAATGGGAGCTCACCCCGTTGTGCGGATTCGAACCCTTGATCTTCTGATTGGCAAGATTGAGGGGCCCAGTGGTTTAGACCACAGCGCCACCTGCATCCCTCTAGAAGAAAAGCACTGGTCTTGAGCGACTATATAACGGAATTGCAACACTCTAGGCTTGTTCACGTGTTGCACTGAACACAAGTGCAGCCTGGCTCTACAAATGTACATGTGTATGTCTGAAAGGGTGTATAGTTGCTTATTTGTGCTGCTCAACTATTGCAGCTAGTGTGGTGTAGTGGTTAAGAGCGGTGAACTCGTAATCTGGTGAACCAGGTTCACGTCCCTGCTCCTCCACATGCAGCTGCTGGCTGACCTTGGGCTAGTCACATTTTTTTGAAGTCTCTCAGCCCCACTCACCTCACAGAGTGTTTGTTGTAGGGAAGGAAGGGAAAGGAGATTGTTAGCCACTTTGAGATTCCTTAGGGTAGTGATAAAGCAGGATATCAAATCCAAACTCCTCCTCTTCCTCCTCCTCCTCCTCTTCCTCCTCCTCTTCCTCCTCTTCCTCCTCCTCCTCCTCCTCCTCTTCTTCTTCTTCATTAACAGCTACATAGAGTATAAATTCATTGAGCAACCCTTACATATTTAAGGGTTTCTGCAGCTGGTTGTCCACACTGACACAAGTGCTACTCCAGAGGAATCCCTCTAAACCAGCCTAACACAACTACAGAGGGTGAAGAAAGCCCCTGATATCCTATCTTGAGTTCAAGGGAGATGCTCTTTGAGCATTAATCTCTGCCAAGAACTTGCGAAAATCCAAACCCAAATATGCTGCCTTACCAGGTTGAAAGCTTTCTTTTCTCCCTGCATTTAGCAGAAAATAAAATAAAATATCAGATAAAATCTTATCACAGCTATTCATTTATGAACTGATTTAACCCAGCCGCTAACTGGAACGCGCTTTTCAAACTGACATCAACATCCTATAGCTCCTGAAGACAACTGAGTATGCTCAGTCTCCGCTGGGCTGTTTTGTGTCATTTTCTTTCTTTCTTCAACTCAGAAGTGGCTTAGTCATGTTGGCCACATGACCCAGAAGCTGTCTGCGGACAAACGCCGGCTCCCTTGGCCTATCGAGCGAGATAAGCACGCAACCCCAGAGTCGTCTGCGACTGGACCTAACGGTCAGGGGTACCTTTACCTTTACCAAAGCATTTATTTCTGTGCGTCCCAGTCCTTTCCCAAACTAATATGCACTAATCACCTCAGTTTGGTATTAAAAGGAACCAGTGAGGCACTGCAACAACATGTTGCAGCGTGGAATGCTTCTGTTGAGTATTCCACCCCCTCCCTTCCCTGCATTCCCTACCTGGGTATTCCTGTCCCCCTCCAAAAACAGCAAGGTCAGTCATCATTGCAACTGTGCAGGCTCAGGCCCCATAGAACTTTGGCCTGCCAGTTCTTATTTTTTTTCATTGATTTCTATGAGCAACTATCACTTTCTTTCCATGGGCATATTTTAAAATACCATGTGAATCAGGATATGACCAATCAAAACAATTAGATGACTCTCTTACCCCTTTTATCTTCCTCCAATCTCTTCCTCCAATACTTTGGCCACCTCATGAGAAGAGAAGACTCCCTGGAAAAGACCCTGATGTTGGGAAAGATTGAGGGCACATGGAAAAGGGGACGACAGAGGACGAGATGGTTGGACAGTGTCCTCGAAGCTACAAACATGAGTCTGACCAAACTGTGGGAGGCAGTGGAAGACAGGAGTGCCTGGCGTGCTCTGGTTCATGGGGTCACGAAGAGTCGGACACAACTAAACGACTAAACAACAACATCAACAATCTCTTCCTCCAACTTCCATTTCCAGACACTCCATCCCATTCCTCCTTCTACCTGGTTTTCATTTTTTCCTCCCTCTTGGTGGTCAATAAACCATTTAATTGACACGAAGCATGCTGTGCACTCACTTCCTGCTTCGAGAGGGTGTTAAATGATTACTATTATTTTGTATTTCTGAAAATGTCACAGTTCTTCTAAATTTGCTGATATACCTTTGCATGTGACGGTGGCAGTTTCGGCTACAGAAGGAACAGCACACCAGGCATTGAATCGGAATGAGGCTATTTATTTATTTTATTTTAAAGCATTTCTGAACTACATAATATTTAAAAAATCTTTAAGTGGAATACAAAGATATGCCATAAAAACAATAAAACAGTATCATAAAAAGAGAGGTACAACATAAAAATCAGTAAAGCAATATTATAAAAACAGAATTTCAGTAATAACAGGGTTCAAACTTATGGATCAGGGAGAGCCTGGGCAAAAAAATATGTCTCTATAAGACATCTGACATAGTGGAGGGCATTTTATAATGCAGGGCCAATATAGGATGGTGTGTTTTGTGGGTTCAACATACAGCGACATTATGGAGGAAAATGTATGTGAAACATAATGAATGTGGTCTTTACTTCCATCTTGAGATTCCTATCAATATCATAGCTATCTTCAGGCGTTAGGAAGAGAGCTTTTGGGCCAAAGCTCAATGATATAAAACCTGCTTTGAATGTAGAAAGTTATAGGTTAAATTCCTGGCATTTCCAGGTAGAGATGGAAGGGAAGTCCACTGACAGCGGGCACGTATCTACCAAGCCTTCTGCCAGCAGGATGCTTGTACTCTTGGATTCCTTTCTGTTTTAAAAAGTAAGTCAACTGGACATCTCTAAATACTGAGCCCCATGAGCCAATGACCTGACTCGGTATACAACACTTTCCTATGTTATAGAACATGGGAGGAAGCAGTGGCAACTGTCCACAGCAATCTGCAGAGGCTCCTCATGTAGTTTTTGAGCACTGATTATGTAGGGTTTAAAAATGTTTGGGGAAGCCTCCATGGATGTGGATGTCTCCCTGATGCAGACAGCTTCCCTTCATGAAGCGACAGAGAGTCACTGACCTAGCTGACTTATCCCTGCCGCCCTTCCTCAAATGTTCACGTAACCTTCGTAATTCTGGAACAAGACTCTTGTCATTCTAACATTACTATTATTATTATTATTATTTATACCCTGCCCATCTGGCTGGGTTTCCTCAGCCACACTGGGCGGCTCCCAACAGAATACAGTGGTACCTCGGGTTACAAACACCTCAGGTTACAAACACTTCGGGTTACAGACTCCGCTAACCCAGAAGTAGTACCTTGAGTTAAGAACTTTACCTCAGGATGAGAACAGAAATCGTGCGGCGGTGGGACAGCAACAGCGGGAGGCCCCATTAGCTAAAGTGGCACCTCAGGTTAAAAATGGTTTCAGGTTAAGAATGGACCTCCGGAAGGAATTAAGTTCGTAACTAGAGGTACCACTGTATTAAAAACACAATAAAACATCAAACATTAAAAACTTCCCCAAACAGGGCTGCCTTCAGATGTCTTCTAAAAGTCAGATAGTTGTTTATTTCCTTGACATCTGATGGGAGGGTGTTCCACAGGGTGGGCGTCACTACCGAGAAGACCCTCTGCCTGGTTCCCTGTAACCTCACTTCTCGCAGTGAGGAAACTGCCAGAAGGCCCTTGGAGCTGGACCTCAGTGTCCAGGCTGAGCGACGGGTGTGGAGATGCTCTTTCATGAATTCATGAACATCCCTTTATTTACTTACTTACCCAATTAATGCCTTGTTAAGAGCAAATATGATCCTCAAACCTCTGCTCTGCAAATGTTGTTTTGAATTTTCAGCCATTCTCTGAATTTTTGATACCTGCATTTGACTCCCATGATTTGCTGATTTCCACATCTCATATTATTTTATGGTGGAACATGCAAAGGAATCTGAGCATTTCACCATATTTGATGGCTGACAGGCAGAAGTATTCAGGAGAAGTCATTGAACTTCATCTATGATGTGGTTTCTGCACTGTTTGAGAATCTTAATTGACTAGCTGGTGCTTAAAAACCTCCCGGGCTTTGATTGCACAGTCATACTGAATGGGGGTCAAATTTTATTAGCAGATATACAGGTCAATAGGAACTATGCTCCTGTAGCCCACACTAGAATTAGTCCCATAAATAATAAATAGCTATATATGAGGGAACAGAATTAAGAAATACAAGGAAGGGAGAAAAAGCTTTGCCCTTGGCTGAAATGAAATGGAAAAGCAATGAGGCAGAGAAATAGACAAAGACCATCACTATCCAAAGTGAGAATAGTATAAAGCATTTACTTGATGATATGTCTTCTTCAGGCCGATATAGATATACTAAGTTCTACATGCGCACCTCATAATATGTAGTATAACTTTAATTGGGTCTTTTCATCGTAATGCTGAGCATATCCCTGAATCCACGACTGGCAGCCGTAGATGCTGAACAGTGGCAGCCATTGCTGCCAGGCCCTGTAAGCTGTACTATATGTTACAAAGGAGGGGGGGAAATCTGACATAGGGCAACTATTTTGAGTGAAAGGCCTATATTTATAAGTAGTTCTGCCCCTATAGTTAAGGGGTTGTGCAAGGAGTCTAGAATGTTTTCTAAAAATAGACACGCACACAGATGCATCTGGGCTGGCCCGAACCATTTTGGCACTTGGGGCAAACCACAAAATGGTGTCCTTCTGTCGGGGAACAAGGTGGGAGTGAAGATCTACAGCAGGAACAAGAGGCAAGCGGTGGTGGTGGTGGGAATCAAAGCAACCTTACCCAACAGTTGAAGTAGGAAACAAAGGCCATAATGGAGGTGGGGAAGGGGCCGTCTCTGAATCACACTGGGCAGGGCCAGAAGGCAATGTCTGCCATTTCCTCCATAGGCATGGGAGGAGACCGGCAGTGCCTCCTAATTGCCAAGAGGGTGCTGTAAAGGCAGCATGGCGGAAGAGGCACTTCTATGGAAGTGGCAGGTTCAGCTTTCAAGGAGTGCACTGCTGCCAGTGCTGCAGCCACGGTGGTGGCAGCAGCTGATGCTTCATTGGAGGCTGAATCTCATGCCACTGTGGACCCTGCCACCTGAGGTGGTTGCCTCACCTTGCCTCAAGGGTGGGCTGGCCCTGCCTGCCCCACAATTATCTCTCTCCCTGTCTCTCTCCTTGCTGACCTTGCTGCCTGTCAGATTCCCTCACATCCCCTTCCCAAAGCAAGCGCTTACTAGGTTTTGGGAAGAGGGTGGGAAGGTGCCCTGTCCCAGCTTGGTGCCCTGTCTGGGAGAACCAGTCACGCTGCCCTAAATCCACCTCTGTGGGTGGCATAATACTCATGAGGAATCCATGCTTCCTTTTCTCAAGCTTGTGAGGCAATAGATGAAGGGGGAGTAGTATATTTAATTGATGGGAATGTACAAATTCCTTCTTCATAGATTGTATCAGAATCACAAAAGCCTAAGTCAACCTCACTTCCATTGCTCAGAGGTAGAGCATCTTCTTTACCTGCAGAAGGTCCCAGATTCAAATCCCAGCATCTCCAGGCAGGAATGGGAGAGACTCCACCTGAAACCTGGAGAGTTGCTGCCATTCAATGTGAAGAATGCTGAGCTAGGAGAATCGCTGGTCTGGCTCAGTAAAGGGCAACTTCCTATGTTCCTTCCAGTGTCCCCTGCTTGTTTGTGTCTTGTGGATTGGCCCCTAATCTAAAATCTGTAGAGAGCAATCCTGTTTCCATCACCAAATTAGTACGACTGCCATTCAAGCTGGTCACAAAAGGTGGGCCGCTCATTGAAAAGGCATTGCCATTTTCAGGGTCAGCATTCTTCTCAGAGGCCACCTGTGTTGATTAATCTGTGATAGCCATGTCAACTCAGAATAGGCCATGGATCAGTGGTAGAGGACATGCTTTGTGCATAGAAGGCCACAGGTTCGATTTGTGGTATATTTATTTAGGACAGAAAGCTCTTAACAGGAGCAAGGCTATAAGAGATTGCCTGCCTGCTATCTTAGAGATTTGCTGCCAATGAGGGAGCCAGATAGATCAGCAGTGAAAGGGCTGCTGGTTGTAGCCACAAGACATAAATTAGTGCTATAAAAGGAAAGATTTTGCTTCTGGTAATCAAATATTAAGACACTTACCTATCTACATTATGAATGTTGTGTTTGTCATCCAACCCATTATTTCATCAGGAGGCATCTACCTATACGTTTGGGATCCACAGCAATCTGTAATCAATTTCTAATAAAGAGACATTTTTATTGCTTTATAAACACACAGTGTTATTGAATCATAAAACAGCTAATTAGTTTGGTGAATTTAGAATGCTGTGTTTGCACATGAAAGCTAATTAGTCATTATATCTGCTCCTGAATCATATAACCACTCTTCTACTTTACTGGTGACTGTAAACCTAAGTTCAGGAGTGCATGGTGGCCTTTTGACTCAAGTCACAATAAGATGTTCTCATTTAGAACTTTACAAATAGTTTCTTGGCTCTATGCCTGAACACCATTCATTGTTCACATACAGGAGGGAATAAGAAGGACCCTGGAATGAATAGCACAACTAGCAAGTAATCGCCTCATAAGTTGCCTGATCCATCTTATGAATAATACTTTATCTGTATTCTCTGTAAAGTTAACTCAAGGGAGACCCATAGCTCAGTGGTAGAACACATGATTTTTATGCAAGAGGTCTCAGATTCAAACCCTGCCATACCTGGCTAAAGGTTGCAAGTGATGTGAAAGTTTCCTAACTGAGATCCTGGAGTGCTGTTCCAGAGTAGACAATACTGGTCTAGATGGGCAAATAGCCAGACTTGGTATGACAGCTTCTTAAAGGTAAAGGGACCCCTGACCCTTCGGTCCAGTCGTGGCTGACTCTGGGGTTGCAATGCTCATCTCGCTTTATTGGCCGAGGGAGCCGGTGTACAGCTTCTGGGTCATGTGGCCAGTATGACTCAGCTGCTTCTGGTGAACCAGAGCAGTGCATGGAAATGCCATTTACCTTCCCGCCAGAGTGGTATCTATTTATCTACTTGCACTTTGACATGCTTTCAAACTGCTAGGTTGGCAGGAGCAGGGACCGAGCAACAGGAGCTCACCCCATCGCAGGGATTCGAACCGCCAACCTTCTGATCGGAAAGTCCTAGGCTATGTGGTTTAACCCACAGCTCCACCCGCATCCCTGGACAGCTTCTTACATCCCAGTAAACTCAATCCTGAAGGATTCTTGTAGTGCCAGAGGAAACTAAAATCTGCGTGACATTATAATGTATTTAAGAACAGAGAAAATCACTTCAGTGATCCTGCTTCCACCAGCACTGATAGGAAAAGATGTCATCTAGTTATGGGGTTTGGAACAAACATGAATTATTATTCTAATAATTATTATTATTAATCAGCAACTTTATACAAAAGAAAAAGTCTCAAAGCAACCCGATAAGCAAAAATACAACAAATGAACAAGAAAAAAAAATAAAACAGTGAAGAAAATACATAAAATGTTCACCTAGTAGCATAGCAATAAGGGCACGTGCTACTCACCCCACTAAAGGATGAGTGCCATTGTAGAAGGCAACTTTATTACCAAAGGGTGAGTGAAATAAAGAAAGAAATATGCTTGTCATCTACCACCATAGTTAACAGGTGCAAAGCTTAGCACAGGGATTGATACAGTTTCTGGGTGGATTGAAAGTGTCAGATTGAGTAACTCACTCCTCTTCACTTTTGATAACCTATTTGACAGCATCTTATGAATTCCTCTGTATAAGTGAGACCACCAACAAAATAGTGTACTGTAGATTTGAGGTTTCCACCCACTCCATTCCATTTTCTTCTCCAACTCAGTTTTCTGGATTTTTTGCCCCATGAGCTCCGAGCCTGCTTAGTCCTCACTGGGATGATTTTGGGGGTTCTTCCCCTTTCAGGGTTTTATCTAAGGGTTTGTATTACTTCCTCACATCTTCCCCAAGTCTGCCAATATCTCCCCTCTTGTGTGTCTATAGTGCCAATTTGGCTACATAATAATACACACTTTGAGGAAATAATTCATTCCCAAGTTTTGAGCCAACATTTTGCTAACATGAAGTCCTTAATTGTGATGAGACTCTTATTAAGAGCTTTGAAATATCTGATCAGATTCTCTGACCATGTTGGCCTCTGCCTAGTGTGCATCTTTTCCATCTGATTCCATTGTTTCTTGAAAACATTTTATGTAATTGTAGCTCCCTATCCAGCAATGCAATCCTTTTTCTAGAGGGATGCGTGTTTCAGGATGTGATTAGAATTTCATAGCAGCTGTCCAGCATGCCTGGGTGCTGAAAAGGACCGTTCTCAAAGGGGTAATATGATAATACTGACATCCAATACTGCATATGTCTTAGGGAGGAGAAAGGTCTCCCTGCCCCTTTGCTAAGAAAGCTCATAATTACTGAGCTGATTCCAAATTGAGCTGAGAAGGAATTTGTCCATCACTAGCTGAAGGTCACTTAACCCACAGAGATGTGTTCCAAGACACTACTCCGATCACCCTCCTCTACACTTCAGAAATGTTGGTTACAAATCAAAGCGGAACAGTTTTTCTCACTACATTTCAGAAAATCAACAATCCTTCAAGCTAAGTCTGGCAAAATTGCTTGTGTAGATGTGTTGTAAAAATACATTAGACAAGAGAGGGAAGGGGGGGCAGGAAAATCTCATTTGGTGTCAGCATAATAGAGTGAAGCCACATTGCTCCTGAAAGAGTGATTGGAAAAGGCAGGGTTCCAAAGAAACACCGCCCACATCTGAACTTCAGCCATTTCAATTTTGCCATAGTGTAATAGATTCAAGCTAAAGAAAGCAGCACAGGGAATGAGATTCTTAGAGAGGTTTCCCCCCCCATTCGTAAATAGCTATTAGATTCATAGCGCTGTATTTGTATGTAATAGCAAGCAGACCTTTGTTCACATCCTTCACAGGAGGTCCCAAGATTGTCTTAGCACAGGGGTGACGACTCTGGCCCTAGACAGCAGACTGCCATAGAAGACAAAAACTGGGTGAGATGGACAAATAGTCTGAGCTGCTCTGAGGTAGTTTCCAGTGCTCCTCCATGATGTCCACCTGCCCTTTCTCCTCTTCCAACTGCTGTAGAGCAGAACTCCATCATAAAGCAAGGAGTTCAAGGAAATGTTCAAGGAAACCTCTCTGCGGAACACCTCCATGCTCTAAATAAGTTAAGTGTTAGGAGATATTGGAAGATGAAGACATTAAATACGTTTTTCAGATCTGCTCAGGACCCACTTCAGTTACCTTTCTGTCAGTCCCAAGCATCTACAGCTGAATCTCTGTGTCCAGTTATAGTAAATATCCCACCATCATAATTTCTTGACATAGAAACTGGTGCTAATGGTTTGTAGCTGTGTTCATCTGAACCTTCCATTGTTTTTTTTTTCTTCTTTCAACATTTGATGAGCTGAAGACATGCCTGAAAAGGGCAGGGGGAGTGGGGAGTTCAGAGGAAGTTACAATTCTGTTTCATTGTGAGCACTGCTATTTTTCTGGAAAAAGAGTTGCCGGAATTAACCATGAACACCTCCCTTATAATAGCAGTAGAGCCCACCTGAGAGGTGCCGAAACTGAGTTCCTGCAAGTTCCGGCTAGGAAAAAAGCTCTAATTGTGAGCATTTGGAAAGTTTATGACATGAAGCCAGCAGGACATTTTTTTAAGAGTAAAAATATAATAATAATAATAATAATAATAATAATAATAATAATAATAATAATAATAATAACTTTTATTTATATCCCGCCCTCCCCAGCCGAAGCCGGGCTCAGGGCGGCTAACAACAATAAAACAGTAGAAAACAACACAGTAGCACAAACAACACTCTAAAATCATTCATTATAAATTGATTCAAATCAAGCCACTGGCAATCATTGTGCCAGAGCTCCACGAAGATTGCTGAGGGAGGGAGTCAGGCTGTGCCCTGGCCAAAGGCCTGGTGGAACAGCTCTGTCTTGCAGG
Source organism: Podarcis siculus (assembly GCA_034642415.1). NCBI lineage: Eukaryota > Metazoa > Chordata > Lepidosauria > Squamata > Lacertidae > Podarcis > Podarcis siculus. Next base: position 2,937,318 of record JAXCMG010000071.1, on the reverse strand, counting down.
CCCTGCGGAAAGATGTCAAGTCCCGTAGGGCCCTAGTCTCTAGTGACAGAGCGTTCCACCAGATCGGAGCCACAGCCGAAAAAGCCCTGGCTCTAGTTGAGGCCAGCCTAACTTCTCTATGGCCTGGGACCTTCAAGATGTTTTTATTTGAAGACCGTAAGTTTCTCTGTGGGGCATACCAGGAGAGGCAGTCCGGGAGGTACGAATAAATGTTGCAAACGTCCCGTAGGTCCCGTAGGTACGAATAAATGTTGCAAACGTTCTGAAATATGTTGAATCTGTGACTGAAGACAGCTAGTGCTTTGCAAAGTGAGCAGATGATGCTTCAGGATGCAGAATTAATGTGGGCACATATGTGTTGTGATTACACATATTCACCTTGATACTTAGCAAGACAGCAACTCGTTTATTTCTGTATTTTGCAGAAGACGTGTGACTACTTTCAAACTCTATTGCATTTCCACTGGACTTCATGATCTAGTTTGCAAAGGGAAGGATTCCATTAATCTGTTCCTTCCATGTACACAGGCAGGCTTGTTCTTCTCATCCATTGCCAAGGGTGCTCTTAGGAGAGCACAGCTGCCCCATTCCCTTTCCACCAAACCACATATTGCTCAGGCAACCTAGTTATTTATGGACATTTATAAAAAAAATTACTAAGGCATATCATGTTAAGCTAAACTTCTTTATTGCAATTTAATTATAAATATTCAAGAGTAGAGCTTTGAACCTTGTGGCATCTCCTCTTACATTTCTAATGTTTGATGTTCTTATTATATTTTTAGTTATGCTGTAAAGCGCCCAGAGTTGCTGGGGAAACCCAGCCAGATGGGCGGGGTGTAAATAATAAAATTATTATTTATTATTATTAAACGCTCTTGCCTGTCCATGTATTTCAGCATTAAATGACACCCATAGCCATTGCACAATTAAGACTGAAGAGATTAAACCCAAACATTGTGCATATTAAATCTAGACATTGCCATTCAGATGAATTAAGGACAGGTCCCCAGTCTAGGCTACAAACTCATTCCATGAGGAAAAGACTGAGGCTAAATTACAGATCATACTTGAATGTTTTTATGTAAACGTATCTCCTATGTCCAGATCTTCTATGCTCATTTGATGTGATTTGCTGAAGGCCAGTGGGATGTGGTGAATTTTTTTTGTAGGGGAACAGTTAGGGCCAGAGGTGCCAACTTGGAAGAGCAATGGGGGGGGGTGTTGCACGTGTGATGTTGCATGTGTGAGCATTGTGCCTCCCTTCCTAAGCCAGGCAGAGAGTTTCTGGTCTTTGGGAAGGAGGCCCAAGGGGAACATTTAGGGTACTAGCCTAGTCCCCCTAGTCTACTGTGTTGAGAATTCCATTCCTCCCGAACTGCAGGTGTGTGTGTGGGATTGTCACATGTCTGTTTACATTCCAGCACTGATTGTTGGAGTATTGTGAGAGGAAATTGAGACACGCTGTTTCTGCTCTGCATAGCTTTTGCAGCTCTCTCTCTGAACAGGAAAGACAGAGAGAGAGGCCATGTTTTCTTTGTTCTGTTACGTTTGATTTAATTTGCAATAAATTAGGCTTAGAAGTTACTCCTCAAGGCTGAGCTTCTGTTTTTAACTCTGCTTGTTGTGTGCTCATGTCCCTGGATATGGGCCACATCAGCGTGACGGGAGACCAGAGTGATGAATCCCGGGCGATGCTGCATTGTGGGGGAGGCACCAGGCCTTGGTGTTATCACCCAACACACTGACCACATGCCACTGCTGAAGGCAGTGTTTCGGTAGCACAAATAACATTTCCAAAGTGAGGTGCAGGGTCAGAATACTGAGAGAGAGGCAGAGAGTTATTGTATGGAAAACTCTAGGGTTGTGGTGTGTGCATGAGGTATCTCCATGGAAGTGTGATCGTGATAGATAAAACGTCATGAATGAGACAGCTCCCAGTGAAGGTTTACAGCCAACTGAAGAAAGCAGCCAGGAACAGAGAGAGTTAACTGTCATGCAGGAGGAACATGGGCTAGTGCCAACTCCCACGCCCCTTGGAAGGAAGGGAGAGAGAAGGAAGTAGTCTGTCAGAACAGCAGAGATTGGAGCTGATCCATTCCCTCCTAAGAGTCGGCTAAGGGGAGGCCTGTTAGACAAGAAGCAGAACAAGAGACATAAGATACACAAGTTCAGTATCTTCTGCAAAACCCGGAAGGGGTCTTCAGAAGGGTCATCTTTAATGGTGCCGGAGGCTTTGTTAGAACTGTCCGGAGCTATCTGTTTGTTTTTGCAATGAATCCTCCTTTTTAATGAGCTACGCTTACTGTGTTATCAAGCTGGGAACCTGACATAAAAACAAAACACTGACATGTATTAGAGCTGTCCATCAACACGGTATGAAGGCTGAATAACAAGGGAATTGGGGTGGTGATGGGGGGGGTTGACCTCTTCCAAGTCAAAGCACAGTGTCAATAACCCCCATATTCTTCACAAGGCCTAGAGTTATCCTTTTAAGGATGAGTCCTGAAGCCAGATATTCCTAGCATTGTCCCTTTCTTTTCTAAGTATTATGTTCCTCATAATGTGTACCCCCTGGAAACAATATCACAAAGGCAGTTTTCCTTGCAGTTTTCATCCTGAGATGAAACACTGGGGGGTCCTTGATACCGTCAGATTGTGAAAACCCAAGGCAATTAAGCTTTGCTCAGTCCACTTACGAAGGACCGAGTGAGAAAATGTGAGGCACATTTATCCCTGAAGAATGAAGGAGACTGAGCTTCTCTTTCATTGTGCCATGATTGGGACTATAACATCCAGCTGTGCCTCATCATACATGAAAGGGAATATGTTCAATTGTTTGTGTACAGATTCTGTGCACGCTGAGACACACCGTGATAGGATTTTCCTCTCCTTTTTTTAAGTGTTAATTTTTAGAGCCCCATCCCTTAAGACCTCTTTGATTTATCTCACATGGATTTTCTGTTACTGTCCCCCACCCCTCTCCAAGATTTGTTTTCATGTATATTTATAGTATCCTGCCGCTGAATGAATTAACGGGGTGGGCTGGGGGTTGCATGGTCAAGGAATACGGAAGCAGTTGCCAATAACAGG
>JAXCMG010000071.1:2918176-2934215 GCA_034642415.1 Podarcis siculus | reverse complement strand
CAATCGCATAACAATTCCAAGGTTATGAAGAAAGATTACAGCAACTGGGGCTTTTTCATTCAGAGGAAAGGTGAGTAAGATGTGTCATGAGAGAAGTATATAAAATTAGGCACAGTATGGAGATGGTGGATACAGAAAAGTTTTTCTCATAACACTAGAATTGATGGGCAACCAGTGAAGCTGACTTTTGGAAGACTCCAGACTGCTAAAAGAAAGTAATTCTTCACTCCCAGAAAAGACAGGGGTGCCAACCAACTTGGATTGCTTTAGAAGAGGATTAGACAAATTAATGGAGCATAAGGTTATCTGTGCTTATTAACCCTAATAGCTATATTCTTTCTTCTTCTTCTTTTTTGAAAATAATATTTTATTAAGTTTCAACATTTTTAACATATACGGTCAAAACACAATTTTGTCTTTTCTCTTATTTTTGTCATCTTCCCACCCTACCTGCTGTTGATACATACATAAACAACTTTTAAAAAAATTTGTGGAATTTCTGTCCCTATAATCCCTAAAAGAAATGCTTTGGGCTTTTTAAATATATATACTCATTTTAAACATTTTTTTTATCTAATCATGTATCATTTCCCAAAATATCCTCGCTTTCTTGCAAGTCCACCACATATGAAAAAAAGATCCATTTACCTGTTTATACTTCCAGGAATCATTAGAAACCTCCTTATGCATTTTAGATAATTTGTTTGGTGTTAAATACCATCTGCCTAATACAGGGATCAGCAAGGTTTACCTCGCCTGGGCCAGTTCAATCCAGCGGAGATCCCTCTGTGGGCTGTATTGCATGCGCCCACGATTTCCTGTGCCTGCGTATGCACAGACGCGATTTCCGGCGCTACAGAAGTGAGTCCCCGTGCTGCACTGTGCCAGTTTAGCACAGTGCATGGGGACTCGCCAAGTGGGCAGCTCGGTTCGGGGGCGGCTCGGGGGCCGGTTAAACGACCCCCATGGGCCACTTGTGGCCCATGGGCCTTAGGTTGCCTACCCCTGGCCTAATGGCTATGTTCTATCTCTATGTTCTAACTCCAAATATGAGTTGATGGAAACCACAGGAGTGGACTTTTGGCCTTCTCACAGACATCTTGTTGGCCACTGTGGGAACAGAGCCCTGGGTTAGATCCAGCAGGTCTTCTACTTTTTCTACTTATTTTCCTAATCATTTGAAAACATGGAAGGGCAAATCTTGGTGCACATATTTGGTGAGCTCCACTGAAAATGACAAGAACTGTGGATTCCACATAAAATGGTTTGCATTCCTAGCTCACCGTGTCAAACTTTCTTGCGGGAAGACTTTATTTGGAAGTGCATAGATGCCTTCTTGTCTCATAATCAGCACTGGGTGGGTGTCAAAATGCCTATTGACCTATTCTGCTCCGTTACATTAATTAGGCTCTATTCTTTAGCCTGCAATCTCTAAGCATGCTTGCTGAGAAGCAAGCCCCATTGAAATCAATAGGATTTGCTTTCAAGACAATGGGGGAATATTCATCACTGTGCCAATATAACTGTGATGTTTACATCCTGGGAGTTGCATGCCATTCTTTATGTATAAATCCCATGTCAACACATTACTTTATGGCAGGGCAATTTCAGGTTCATTCAGGAGTGGGGCCAGGGCAAGCCTGCCTATGAGGTGGGCTGTGACAGCCATGTCACATGGCAGGATCCCAAGAGGCGGCATGCCCACGGTCACCATACCTGCCCTGCCTCTGCTACCACCAGCAGAGAAGCGCAGCTGCGTCTGCTTCCAGTAGGACTGTGTGAGATCTCACTGAAATGTTGTGAGATCCCATGGAGCACATGAGCTCTCAAGAGATTTCATGAGATTTCAGCAAGATATCAAGAGATTTCAAGAGATTTCATGAGATCTCAGTAAGATCTCAGAAGACCAAGCTGCACTGGTGGAGGAAGGGAGGGCAGTGGGAGCGCACTGCCCCCAGCACCATCGGGGAGGGGGGTACCATTGCAGCTGCCCCCCGGACACACGCTGTGCACCCCCACCGCTCTGGGTGCCATGCTCTGGGATGCATCACACACCCAGGACACACATCACCCCCCCCCAAGACTCGCACCCCCCCCACCTGCTCTCCGCCCCTGGTGCTGGAGCATGCAGCTTCACCACTGCCTTGCTGAAACCTATCGCTGCACAACCCTGGTAAGGTAGGCTGCAGCAGTAGCAGGGTGACGACAGCAAGGTGGGGTGACACCTTCCCATTTTGCCTCAGGCGGCAAAACAGGATGCACCGCCCCTGAGGCATAATTTCAGTCCTGCCCCTAACATCACACCAGTTTCCTTCAGCAACCACACATTCCATCTGGTTGTCTGTAAAAGAACTGCAATGTGCAAGCTCCTGCTCATGTGTAACAGCTCTGTGCAACTGAGGCAGCCTCCTGTGAAATCTACTGTGGTGAAATAATTTGTAAAAACTGCAAGGGGAAAACGAGTTTTAATGAGATTTCTTAGGAGAATCTACACACCTCTGTTGTTTTGTTGCTGGAGAGATGAGAGGGCCCCAGAAGCAATATCTGGCCTGGAGCACATAAGCAGACAACTGTCCAGAAATGTGGGGGGAAATCAGCTACATATAATATCTTTAAAAGAACTCCCAGGCTGAACTCATTTGCTGTTGCAGTTCACAGTCCTGGAATTATTTCTGCAGTAATTATGAAATTGTTCACTGGGTTTAGATTAACTAATCACAGTTTTATTAATAATTTGGCATTCTATTCATTATGTAAATACATTGGGGTGGCTGTTGGTGCGGCACATGAATTTCTAATAGGTCAATAATGAATTGAAGCTGCAGCGCTGCTCTTCTTGCCCTCCCACTGCAAATGCATTCTCGAGATTGCTTGAGGTCAACATGCAGCATCAACTTTGCCAGAACAAACATTTCAAATTATCTTTAGGGAGAGAGAGAAACCATGCTGCTTTTTAGGACTGGTGATGCAGTTGAAGCTTTTTAACATGGCTAAGATCTGAAAAAGCAGGGAATTGGTAACCTCTTTGTGTTGTTGGAGTTCCAGTCCCATCAGTGGCAGACAGCATGCCCAATAGTCAATGATGATGATCAAGATGGGGGACACGGGTGGCGCTGTGGGCTAAACCACTGAAATTTTGTGGAGGAGTGCGTACTATTCATTCAAGAGGAGTGTGTTGCTCCACTGAAATGAATGGGGGTCACTCCAGAACATGAAACTTATCTGTAGCGGCATGGACCTTTTTATTTAAAAAAAGGTCCTACATTTGCCTGCACTGTGGTTTAAACCACTGAGCCTCTTGGGCTTGCTGATCAGAAGGTTGGCGGTTTGAATCCCTGCGATGGAGTGAGCTCCCATTGCTCTGTCCCAGCTCCTGCCAACCTAGCAGTTCAAAAGCACAGCAGTGCAAGTAGATAAATAGGTACTGCTGCGGTGGGAAAGTAAACGGCATTTCCATGAGCTCTGGTTTCCATCACAGTGTTCCATTGTGCCAGAAGCAGTTTAGACATGCTGGCCACATGACCGGGAAAGCTGTCGGCCTGAAAGTGAGATGAGCACCAGAACTCCATAGTCGCCTTTGACTGGACTTAACCATCCAGGGGTCTTTTTTTTTTTTTTACCCCTCAAGATGAGAGCCCAACTCCTGCCAACCTAGCAGTTCGAAAGCACATCAAAGTGCAAGTAGATAAATAGGTACCACTCTGGCAGGAAGGTAACAGATTTTTAAATGTTTTGGAAGCTCATAATGGTGTTTAATTGCTTTTCTAAATTGTATTGTTTTATTCCTTTAGTGTTCGCTTCCCTTAGCTCCTTGGAAGGAAGAGCGGGAAAGAAATAGAAAGGATAGAAAGGGTTGTCACAGGGAAGATGGAACAAGCTAGTTTTCTCCTGCTCTGAGGGTAGGACTCAAACTTTCAAGTTACAAGAAAAGAGATTCCGACCTCACATCAGGAAAAACTTTCTGACAGTAAGAGCTATTCAATAGTGGAACGGACTCCCTTGGGAGCTTGTGGGCTTGCCTTCCTTGGTGCCTCTGAGCTGTGCTGTCCTCAAACCCTTGTTGTAATTCTGAACTGTCTTCTTCTTCTCTGGAAGGTTCATGCTGAGGGGGTGGTCTTCACCATTTCTCCTCCGCCCAGTCCCTGACACTTGGAGGCTTTCAAGCAGAGCTTGGGTGGCCATCTCTCATGGATGCTTTAGCTGAGATTCGTGCATTGCAAGGTGTTTGGAATAGATGAACCTTAGAATCCTTTCCAACTCTACAATTCTATGACCTGGAGAAAAGGAAGGAATGGGAAGGAGGAAGATAGATAGATTGGTTTGACTAGTTCCATGTAGCCAAAGGGGCTGGGGCTTTGTGTTTTAAAAGCACATGCTATCAATGACTCCTAACCATGATGGCTTTGTTCTGCCTCCACTGTCTGAGGCAGCATGCCTTTGAATACCAGTTGCTGAAAATCACAAGTGCTCATGTCATGTTTATGGGCCTTTCATAGTACAGTGGTACCTCGGGTTAAGTACTTAATTCATTCCGGAGGTCCGTTCTTAACCTGAAACTGTTCTTAACCTGAAGCACCACTTTAGCTAATGGGGCCTCCCGCTGCCGCTGCGCGATTTCTGTTCTCATCCTGAAGCAAAGTTCTTAACCCGAGGTACTATTTCTGGGTTAGCGGAGTCTGTAACCTGAAGCATATGTAACCTGAAGCGTATGTAACCCGAGGTACCACTGTATTTAGTTGGCCACTGTGAGATTTTTAATCCAGGATTTTGGATTAAATGGCCCTTGGACCTGATCCAGTAGGGTTCTGTTTATGTTCTTCTGTCTGCTATTGAAAGAAAGAAAGAAAGAAAGAAAGAAAGAAAGAAAGAAAGAAAGAAATCAAATATTATACCAGGTATGTGAAAACACTTGGGTATCTCCCAGGTACCTTTCTTTGACTTCTTGCCTACGTCTTTCATGCTTCCATAACTGAAACCTGCAGTTCACTTACTGCAGACCAGTAACTTTCCCAGCATCATGTATCCTGGGAACTTTCAGCTGAAAGGGTTTTCCTGATGATTCCAGGCAGCCATATACTTTATCCTGGCTGCATTTCAAGTTTCACTGGCTAACTCCACAATTACACTTGGAAATGAAAACGTAAAGCTATATCTCCCCGAGCTCATGGTGGGCCTGCTTCTAATTCGCTAAGTCCTCCTTTCCTTTTTTGCCCAGATAAGAAATAAAACTGGGGCTTCACATTGCTTAACTTGTCATATGTTCTTGCTAAATTCCCTGATCAATCAATTTAGCTTCTCTCTCTGGAAATTTTCCCCCTCCTTCCTGCTGGCTTCAGCACCACATGTTTATGCTAATGGATATGTTTATCTTCTACCAAAGTCAATTACTCTTTTTCACTTTCCTCTTCTAAGGATACATATTATCTACACAGCCTATGTGGTTACTGCATGCGTACGCACACCAGGCTGCAGTGCTGCCAGCAATTGTTTTCGCAGGGAAAAAGCATCTCAAAGAAAGGCTTTCGCAGCACTGTGCTAATACACGCTTTGTGGTGAGCAGTAACCCATAGTCCCACTCCTAATAGAGACTTGGATGCTTCAAATCAATGACTAACGTAAGCCTTATTGAGTTCGATGGAACTACTCAGAGAATGACAAAGCCTATATCCAATCCAATAGGGACGCGGGTGGCGCTGTGGGTTAAACCACAGAGCCTAGGACTTGCCGAACAGAAGGTCGACGGTTCAAATCCCCGCGACGGGGTGAGCTCCCATTGCTCGGTCCCTGCTCCTGCCAACCTAGCAGTTCAAAAGCATGTCAAAGTGCAACTAGATAAATAGGTACCGCTCTGGCAGGAAGGTAAACGGCGTTTCCATGCGCTGCTCTGGTTTGCAAGAAGTGGCTTAGTCATGCTGGCCACATGACCCAGAAGCTGTACGCTGGCTCCCTTGGCCAATAAAGCGAGATGAGCGCCGCAACCCCAGATTCAGTCACGACTGGACCTAATGGTCAGGGGTCCCTTTACCTTTATATCCAACCCAACGACTTGTACTGTCAGGCGTGGGGGATTCTCTCCTCCCCCAGTAGCCTCAAGGATCAAAGAAGAAATGAGAAACTTCGTATTTATGGTTTCATTCAGTGATTGTGATGTGAGGCAAGAATCCAGTCCTTAACTCCATAGTGTCGTTGCTCACTCTGAACTCCTCCCCTTCTTTCCCCAGCAACAGCCTGTGACCCTAAGGGTGGCCTCAGGAGTCAAATGTCTTTGAGCCCTTTGCTCTTGAATTCTAAGTGAACGTCGAGTACGAGGGGATGGTGGCGCTTCTGTGCTTTCCAAGGACATCTCTGCTGGCAATTCTCCCACTTCCCCTCCTTCTCTTAATACCTCATAACTTGGCAGCTCTGGGTTCTGCTGCAATTCAAGCCTGTCTCCCCCTTCTCTTGAAACTACTGGAGATTGGGGGGGCATGAACCCCACTCCCCCTCCTCCCCCGAAGGAAGCAAAGGAGGTGGAGGGGGTGATTCCCAGCCTTCTCCTTCAGTCCAGTCCCTGACATGTACAGTGGTACCTCAGGTTAAGAACTTAATTCGTTCTGGAGGTCTGTTATTAACCTGAAACTGTTCTTAACCTGAAGCACCACTTTAGCTAATGGGGCCTCCTGCTGCCACTGCGCCACCACTGCACAATTTCTGTTCTCATCCTGAAGCAAAGTTCTTAACCCGAGGCACTATTTCTGCATTAGCGGAGTCTGTAACCTGAAGCATATGTAACCCGAGGTACCACTGTACTTACTTTATTTTCTTTTAAATATATGTCTCAAACCATCACTTGAGTGCACTTGAGGTATTCGGATTTGATCTTTGGAAAGGTTTCCCTAGTCTCAAAATTCATGCTCATTCAAAGCACAAATATAGCTTCTATTATTATTATTATTATTATTATTATTATTATTATTATTATTTATTTTATATACCACCCTTCATCAAAAGATCTCAGGGTATTCCTAACGATGCATTCTTAAATTTCATCTGTGCAACAGAACATGAGGCATGCATACCAGCCCTGCTGTGTTGATTGGGAAACTTTGGAAATTGCAGACATGCTTGCATGACCAGTTACAATACTCATTGTGATCAACAACTCTGATTGTGCAGCACTTGTGATTACAGGGACCGTAACTGTGTTCAGCTGAACAGTTAAAAGGTAAAGATAAAGAACCCCTGGATGGTTAAGTCCAGTCAAAGGGAACTATGGGGTGCAGCGCTCATCTTGCTTTCAGGCCGAGGGAGCCAGCGTTTGTCCACAGATAGCTTTCCGGGTCATGTGGCCAGCCTGACTAAGCCGCTTCTGGCACAACGGGACACAGTGACAGAAACCAGAGTGCATGGAAATGTTGTTTACCTTCCAGCCACAGTGGTCCTATTTATCCGCTTGCACTGGCATGCTTTCGAACTGCTAGGTTGGCAGGAGCTGGGACAGAGCAACGAGAGCTCACCCTGTTGCACAGATTTGAACCGCTGACCTTCTGATCGGCAAGCCCAAGAGGCTCAGTGATTTAGACCACAGCGCCACCTGCGTCCCCCTCAGCTGAACAACCCCCCTGTTGAAAGTGAGAATCAGGGTGGAGAGATAAGGCTGCCCCACATCCCCTCTGATAGAAAATGCATGAAAATAATAATAATAATAATAATAATAATAATAATAATAATAATAAATTTATATCCCGCCCTCCCCGCCAAAGCCGGGCTCAGGGCGGCTAACAACAATAAAACAGTACAAAAGTACAGCACAAACAACACTCTAAAATCATTCATTATAAAATTAATTAATTCAAGCCACTGGCAACCATTGGGCCAGAGCTCCGTGAAGATTGCCGAGGGAGGGAGTCAGGCTGTGCCCTGGCCAAAGGCCTGGTGGAACAGCTCTGTCTTGCAGGCCCTGCGGAAAGATGTCAAGTCCCGCAGGGCCCTAGTCTCTTGTGACAGAGTGTTCCACCAGATCGGAGCCACAGCCGAAAAAGCCCTGGCTCTGGGTGAGGCCAGCCTAACCTCTCTGTGGCCTGGGACCTTCAAGATGTTTTTATTTGAGGACCGTAAGTTTCTCTGTGGGGCATACCAGGAGAGGCGGTCCCGTAGATATTTGGCTTTTAAAATAGAAACATCACCACCCCCACCCATCTTCCACCCCTCTCCCCCTTTTCTTCCTAATGTCTCAACAAATGAAACTGACTTGTAAAAATGTTACATGAAAAAAATACAAGAGAAATACATTACACATACTTCTGTAAATCAAGAAAATCTTTAATAAAATTTATTTTTATTTTTATTTTATTTTAAATTATTCAAGTTATTTTAAATTTATTTCAATTATTTTAATCATGTGCTTCGAGTAGAATCATCCAGACCAGCTAACACTGTAATGATTTGATGTACAGTATGCAACCCTAACAGCCACCGAAGAGATGTGTATAGGAAATCCAGCTCATATATATCTATATTTTTGTTAGGGTAATGTAAGTGACCTAAGCATATATCTTTCTTATCTGGTATGGTCTACAAGATCCTGGGCAAAGAAACGAGGTTTACATCTTCATTTGTGCAACAGTGAGCTTGCTATCAGCACCTACTAAATAATAATAAGAGGGTTCTGTGTGTAAAGCAATTTACAGGCAAGTAGTAAAAGTTTAAATTTTATGCTCTGCTTAACAAGCAAGCAACCAGCCTGTAGCTGGATGAGTAAAACTAAAGTGGCTGGCTCTCTTTTTTTGTGAGCTGTTGATCAGATACAAGCCAGCAATCTTGGCCATATTTCTCTCTTGAATGCATGTAGGACATCTTGTGTACGAACATGTTTTTTCTGATTCCATTATCCTCTTGTTGTCTTAGGCTGCAACCAACTTATTCCCTAGTAAGTACATCCCATAAATGTAGTGGGACTTACTATTGAGTAAAGTTTCATAGGATTTGACTGTCGTTCGCAGCACACTTTTCCCATCCCTAAAGTATCCTCTCCCACTTTCGCTGTCTGCCACTAAAGCAAACCCTACTCTTTCTAATCACTGTTGATCAGAGATACGCTTCCCAAAGAGAAGTTCAGAACAGCTCTGGGGAAATGAACAATGAAATAGTTCAGGGTTGTACATAAAAAGGTAGATTCATGTCATCACAAAAAGTAGACACATGCCAATTGCAATAAATCCCATTGGGAAAAATGTTCAAAATACATTAGCCAATTAGAGCAATCATTCATACCATGTGATGTTCCTAATCTACCACCTAGGACACTTTAAGAGTTGAGCTGTAATCTATTCAAAGAAAGCACTAGGTGGCAACGTCTGCTGACAAGTGTGTGAGCAAGATTTCCAACTTCAAAGCATGCCGCAGACACTGCAACAAATGAAGTTCTCTCATAGCCAAGAATGAGTCCCAAACTGAACTCTATGTAGGCCTGCCTTAGGCTGAATACATGGTGTGAATGCTCAATCAGGCCAGCAGCAAACACAATTATATGGTGTCTATTGCATAATGAGAAGTACAGAATCCCATGCATTGTACTGATTAAAAGCTGGATTTTCAATGGGTTGTGTCCTACTCTGTTAGGTGCATAGCCTATACAGTTCAAGGAGGCTAAGGGGGAACCGCATTCATTCCCCAAGTCTTTGGTCAACAGGAGGTCTGGTTCATCCCCCAAAGACTTGGTGTCTAGCCCTGGGTCAAGGAAGACAGACTAGATCAGTAGTGAGCCCAGCAGAATCCACCGTTTCTGTTAGGATTCTTGCTCCGTGTTTGCAGTCATGAGATTGTTGTCTATTACGTGACGGTGTATGTTTTCATTCCACAGCGTGGGAAGTGACGGAGACAGGATGTTTTGGTGTTACTGTGTTCCATGAAGTGGGACTATTATCCTTTGTTCTTTCTCTTTTTGCTGTCTGATGAGAAAGAGGGAGGAGCTAAGTCAGAATGCTCCGAGTGTATTATATGTAAATAAACATGTTGTTGTTTAGTCGTTTAGTCGTGTCCGACTCTTCGTGACCCCATGGACCAGAGCACGCCAGGCACTCCTGTCTTCCACTGCCTCCCACAGTTTGGTCAAATGCATGCTGGTAGCTTCGAGAACACTGTCCAACCATCTCGTCCTCTGTCGTCTCCTTCTCCTTGTGCCCTCCATCTTTCCCAACATCAGGGTCTTTTCCAGGGAGTCTTCTCTTCTCATGAGGTGGCCAAAGTATTGGAGTCTCAGCTTCAGGATCTGTCCTTCCAGTGAGCACTCAGGGCTGATTTCCTTAAGAATGGAGAGGTGTGATCTTCTTGCAGTCCATGGGACTCTCAAGAGTCTCCTCCAGCACCATAATTCAAAAAGCATCAATTCTTCGGTGATCAGCTTTCTTTATGGTCCAGCTCTCACTTCCATACATCACTACTGGGAAAACCATAGCTTTAACTATATGGACCTTTGTTGGCAAGGTGATGTCTCTGTTTTTTAAGATGCTGTCTAGGTTTGTCACTGCTTTTCTCCTAAGAAGCAGGTGTCTTTTAATTTTGTGGCTGCTGTCACCATCTGCAGTGATCATGGAGCCCAAGAAAGTAAAATCTCTCACTGCCTCCATTTCTTCCCCTTCTATTTGCCAGGAGGTGATGGGACCAGTGGCCTTGATCTTCGTTTTTTGATGTTGAGCTTCAAACCATATTTTGCGTTCTCCTCTTTCACCCTCATTAAGAGGTTCTTTAATTCCTCCTCACTTTCTGCCATCAATGTTGTATCATCTGCATATTTGAGGTTGTTGATATTTCTTCCGGTAATCTTAATTCCGGCTAGGGATTCATCCAGCCCAGCCTTTTGCATGATGAATTCTGCATATAAGTTAAATAAGCAGGGAGACAATATACAGCCTTGTTGTACTCCTTTCCCAATTTTGAACCAATCAGTATTAGCCAAAATGCTGTGTTACTGAGTTCTGTTACGCAAACTGCCAATACTCTGTGGATCCCTAAGTTCATCCCCCAAAGACCCAGTGTCCAGCCCTGGATCAAGGGAGATAGACTAGATCAGTAGTGAGCCCAGCAAAATCCATTGTTTCCTGAAAATACTGCGAGGCATCCTATGTTTTACTGAATATGTGAGGAGGATTTTGGGTATCACATAGCAGGACAGAGTGTCAAACAAAGATGTGCTCTCCCAAGCCCACTCCCAGCATAGTCACACTCCTGTTTTAGTGATGTCTATGCTGGCTGGGTCATGTCCACAGAATGGAAGATGAGAGGAATCCTAGGGATGCGCTGTATGGGAAACTGGCTTCAGGCACCAGGCCTGTGAACAGACCAACTCTGTGTTACAAAAATGTCTGCAAACATGACATGAAGGATGGCAATTTCAAGCCCGCCATGTGGGAATCACTTGCAGAGGACTGCAATGCCTGGGAACAAGTCAGGTTGTGTATCCATGGCAGTGACCAGAGGAGGACTGACCACTGGGAGGAATGCAGAGAGAAGAAATGCCATGTGTGGCGATTAAAGAAAAATATATGAAAATGATATATAGATGGTATCTAACTCCAGCTAAATTAGCAAAAATCTATAAAACTAAGGAAAGCAAGTGTTGGAAATGTAAAGCAACAGAGGTCACATTTTTTTCATACGTGGTGGGATTGTAAAATTATAAAGAAATATTGGGAAATGATTTATAATAAAATGAAGAAGATGTTTAAAATAACCTTTGTTAAAAAACCAGAAGCTTTCTTATTAGGTATCATAGGAGTGGACCTATCAAAATAACAAAAGAACTTGTTAATGCAACAACAGCTGCACAAACCTTATTAGCACAACATTGGAAAGAAGAAGGTGTTCCATCTAAAGAAGATTGACAAGTTAAATTAATGGAATATGCTGAAATGGCAAAATTGACTATGAAATTAATAGGAAGAGACAACAATGAATTTAAGGAAGAATGGAAGATGTTTATTGAATATTTTCAGAATCAATGTGCACTACATTGTGCAATACATTAGCAGGGTTTTAAGATTACTTGTGGGATGCGGGTGGCACTGTGGGTTAAATCGCAAAGCCTAGGGCTTGCCGATCAGAAGGTCGGCGGTTCGAATCCCCGTGACGGGGTGAGCTCCCATTGTTCAGTCCCAGCTCCTGCCAACCTCGCAGTTCGAAAGCATGTCAAAGTGCAAGTAGATAAATATGTACCACTCCAGTGGGAAGGTAAACAGCGTTTCCGTGCTCTGCTCTGGTTTGCCAGAAGTGGCTTATTCATGCTGGCCACATGACCCAGAAGCTGTACGCTGCTTTCCTCGGCCAATAAAGCGAGATGAGTGCCGCAACCCCAGAGTCATCTGCGACTGGACCTAATGGTCAGGGGTCCCTTTACCTTTTTAAGATTACTTGTAATTTTGTTATAAATGGATAATAGGGATTTAAATAGGTTAAAATTTAACAATACATGTGCAGTATGTTGATAGATAATAGAACCAAGGAAGGGAAGAGGGAAGTCAATTTGTTTTGTTTTTGTGTTGTTGTTTTTATTTTTGTTATTTTTTGGAAAATCAATAAAATGTTGTTAAAAGAGAGAGAGAAAGAAGAAATGCCATGGTGCATCTACAGCAGCACAACCAGACGCCTTCATTTGCCCCAGCTGCAACAAAACATGTCTCTCCTGTATTGGTCTTTACGGCCACAGCAGGCACTACAACCTTCCAACCGTTTGACCTCCTCTCCCAAAGGCACGCCCCTCATTGTCTCTCACAAGACAGAAGGATGCCAACAATCAGTATTGCATCCATTCTAGCAGCTGACCTCCCTGTTCTTAAGAATTGGCTACTGTTGGGAAGGAATTTCCTAGGATTCTGTCATTTCACATACGTCAAACTATACATTTACAGAATACATTTGCATCTGTGTTAATATATTTCCCCAGGTATATATATGTATGTAGTTGAATAGATATATGCACTATATGATGAACCGCAGAAAGAGACGTTGAATTATTTCTAAGCACGCAGCTCGATCAAGTGTATATTATGGAGACACATAAACATTATTTGCATGCTTCTTTCACGCTGTGTTGCTTTCATATCCCAGCTATGTCTCCATAATGCCGATATCTTTCGCAGCAATAAGAACAGCCCAGATAACGTTTCCTTCTGTGTGGATTTCATTTTCAGCCATTCTAGCTGTTAAAACAGTGATGCTCTCCAAAAGCCCTCCAGAGAAACAAAATCCCTGTTCAAATAAAGACAAGCTGATTTACTACATCCAAGGAACATGAATGATGCAATATGAAACATCCCTCCGAGGATACAATCCCAAACATGAGTGCCTTCCTCCTGTGCTAAATACATATATGGCTAGATAAGAATTGCATATGGCTGATTTTCAAAGTCATGGGAATAAGCAATCTTTACTTCTTATCTCATCTAACACACGCTAGTCTCATTAATTTCATTTTACCTGCTGTGATCAGATTCTCTGCTACGTACGGAAATGACAGGAGATATATACGGGCTATTAGGAATGAATTATTAAATTAGATGGATAGACAGACAGACCCAGCCGCCCTCAGGCATTAATTCTTAAAAACATCTTGCATTTTCAATCAATATATACTAAAGCAATGGAAAGGAGAAATGCACACAAGCCACTCCCCAGAGCAGTCAGTAAAGTTAAGGCTGATTATTTACTACTGTAATGTCTGTTCTTATGAAAGTCAACAGGACTTTTCTAAAAAGAAAGGGAGGGGGAACCAAACAAGGGTGTGTGTGCTTTTTAAAAGTTGTAACTACATAAAATACCTTTCACCAGGTAAATAGTTGTGATACAAGGGCTTTTTCATTCTGGAAGTTTTTTGGTGGGAAAAGCAGCTATAGTAATCCAGGTAAAAGGTAAAGGACCCCTGGATGCTTAAGTCCAGTCAACGACGACTATAGGGTGCGGCACTCATTTCACTTTCAGGCCAAGGGAGCCAGCATTTGTCCACAGACAGCTTTTCGGGTCATGTGGCCAGCATGACCAAACCACTTCTGGCACAACGGGACACCATGATGGAAACCAGAGTGCACGGAAACGCTGTTTACCTTCCCGCCGCAGTGATACCTATTTATCTGCTTGCACTGGCGTGCTTTCAAACTGCTAGGTTGGCAGGAGCTGGGAAACAGCAACAGGAGCTCACCCCATCACGGGGATTCAAACAGCTGACCTTCCTATTGGCAAACCCAAGAGGCTCAGTAGTTTAGACCACAGCGCCACCTGTGTCCCTTGTAATCTACCCGCAGAACAGCCTCACTTGAGCAAAATGCTCATCTGTCCCGACAACCATTTATGGGTACCCTATTGTCAGTAACATCAGCTGCTGCTTCCCATTGGGGTGGCAAACCTGTATCTGGACTCTACCATGTCAGATTAGAGGGGTGTGTGATATTAAAAACAACCAGGGATGGGGTACCCATAGCCCTCCAGAAATTGCTAGACTCCGATTCCCATCGGCTGCTGCCAGAATGGCCAATGGATAGGGTTGATAGGAGGTTGGCTAGCATCACCTGACCTTGGTTCCCTATCCATGATAAAACTGAATGTGCCTCCCATAGAAATGAAAAACAACAACAACCCACCTAATCTGCATATGATATGTATCCTACTTTACTAACATTGGCTACTAGTAGCTCTTTTATGGATAAAAGTTATTTTCAGTTTTAACTGCAGAAGAAAGAGAACAGAACCATTTTCTTTCTATTTTTTTTGCACAGTAACTTAAGTCCTGAAAGCAATCCTGATGGCTTTATCTCCCCCTCCCTGCCACCAGTGTTGATGCTGGAGGTGGGGATCGTAGCACGGCAAACTTGTGGCCATCATTACACCTTGCAAATTCCATAGTATAACTATCTGCTGTATAAAGGAGTACCGTATATTTCCATGTATAAGACAATATTTTTTCCTTAGAAATAACAGGCAAAAATTGTGGGTCGTCTTATACATGGATAGCAGAGGGGGGAAGGGCAATTGGGGGCAGCAGATAGCATGAGATTGGCCGCGTCGATTGGGCATGTGATTGGTTGCTGCGGCAAGGACTGTTGATGATTGGCTGTGGCTGCAGCAACTGGGCGTGCTATTTACGGCAGTGGCGAGGCATGCGTGCAATCAGCTGTGGTTGCATTGAGTATTTAATTGGTGAGCATGCAGACAATTCGTGGCCACAGTGATGTGTGCAATTTGCATTGGCTTGCAGGCTGTAGAGCGATTGTCGGCAGTGCCCTCCCCAAAAAACTCAACAATTTTTCACACCCCCCCCCCCATTTTTTTGTTGCGGTCCCAAAAAATAGGGGTCGTCTTATACATGACGGCATGTTATACATGGGAAAATATGGTACTTTATTTTGTGTGTCCTGCATCTTACAACATGCAGCTTCATTGAATGACTCCAGTTTTAACGTTTATTACAGAGGAAGACAAACGTTTTCCTGTCCATTTTATCTACACTGTGCATCATTTTCTACACCTATATCATGTCCCTCTCCTAACTCACCTTTTTTCCCCAAACAAAAATTTCTACATGTTGCAATCTTTCCTCATGGTCCAGCCCCTTCACGATTTTGGTTGCCATTTTCTTTTCTTTTGAAATTAGATTTTATTTAGACTTTTCATAATATGTTACGATAATAAAACAAACTAATTTTAACAAAAACAAAGAATCTAGAGAGAAAGAAAAAATGAATATAAAGTCCTCCTTCTCAGGTAGAGCGTAACTTGTTCCATGCAGAGAAAAGTGAGCCTTCCCTGCTCTCACCTGAAATCTTCTCCCAGCCTGGGATATATCTTCCCTGTTTCTCACATAGGGTCAGTCAACAAACCACCACCTTCATCTGCATGTTAACCACTCCTTAGGTAAAAGTAAAGGTAAAGGGACCCCTGACCATTAGGTCCAGTCGTGACCGACTCTGGGGTTGCGGTGCTCATCTCGCTTTATTGGCTGAGGGAGCTGGCGTACAGCTTCCAGGTAATAATAATAATAATAATAATAATAATAATAATAATAATAATAATA
>JAXCMG010000071.1:2703767-2918166 GCA_034642415.1 Podarcis siculus | reverse complement strand
TAATAATAATAATAATAATAATAATAATAATAATAATAATAATAATAAATTTTATTTATATCCTGCCCTCCCTGGCCGAAGCCAGGCTCAGAGCGGCCAGCATGACTAAGCCGCTTCTGGCGAACCAGAGCAGCGCATGGAAACGCCGTTTACCTTCCTGCTGGAGAGGTACCTATTTATCTACTTGCACTTCATGCTTGCACTTCGAGCTCACCCCATCGCTGGGATTCGAACCACCGACCTTCTGATTGGCAAGTCCTAGGCTCTGTGGTTTAACCCACAGCGCCACCCTTGGTTGCCATTTTCTGAAACTGTGCCAGCTCTACAATATCCTTTTTTTGAGCTGTGGTGACCAGAACTGCACTCAGTACTCCAAATGTGGTCACATGGAGAACCAACCATGTCTTCTTCATTCTCTGTACAGCAGGCCCTTGTTTTTATTATTATTTTGCAGTTGCAACAAAAAGCAATGATGGCTGCTGCAGATCATCTAGCAGAATTTTTACTGAAGCCAACTCTTCCACTGAAGCTGCTAGCAGAATATTTATTAAAACCAAGTCTTAAACCAAGAGCCCCATCAACCCTTTCTGCAATGCCTCAAAGCACAAAGAGACACATTCTGAATCTCTTTCCATAGTATGTCTGAGTTACATCCTGAGAAATCTTGCACTTGATAGTAGTAATGTTCATCTAGGGCAGGCCACTATCAAGATCTCAGAAAGTATTCTGCTATAATGCCAATAGAAACCCCAGGGTGTTCTTAACTCTGGTCCGGCTAAATAAATCTTCACGGTTGCAGCTGTTGCTTTAATTGTCTGTCCTAGAAATTGTAAAACTCCTTTTCATCATCTTTGGAAGCTCCTTTGCCAGATGCAAAATTAGATGCTGTCCTACATCCCCGTGGCCCCATGTTCCAGAATTGTGGACCCATAACATTCAAACTCTTCCAGATGAAGCCAGGAGATATCTCTGCCTGCTGACATAGTAAACAACAGCCTCTAAAGCAATTTCTTTCTCCTGGGTGTTGGCAACTTCTGCTTTATTTATCCTTCGTTGTTATGGCACTCACTGGTGCTTCTTTGGCTTCCCAGCTAGAATCCTGGCACAATCTTTCCATATATATTTTTCTCTCAAAGCACAGCAGAGTGGCCTACAGCATTTGTTAAACCTCCAGGACATCATGCTGCCTTTTGTAATTGTTTGGAAAGGAATTAAAACAACAACAACTTGGATTGGGAGGTGGGTGGGATGTGAATGGCAGAACTGGCACGATTCATCTCCTTGATAATCACAGCTTTGGGGCTGTCCCCATCCACAGTAAGAAACTTAACAGCTCCATTAATTTCAAATCACAAAATCTGGTGCCGTCCCCCTCAAAAAAAAACCATGCCAGAGTCTTGTGCCACTAATCTCCAGTGCAAGTGTGTGTTGACACATCAAATTGGGATTCATAGTATGCACAGAAATGGAAAGAAGAAGAAGGTCCAAAACAGGAGTGGACTTAAAACTATTGGACTATACGAAGATGGTGAAATTGACGGCAAAAATAAGCAACCTAAAAGAAGAAATTCTTTTGGAAGAGTGGAAACCCTTTTTGGACTATCTGAGAAAATACTATAGTCCAATGAAATCACAGGCAGGGCTTGAGATATAAGCAAAGGGATGAGAATGATAGGGGAATGTAATGTAGGATATATGTTATGGGGGAAAAATGCATTTAAGGCAGTAGATAAATGATTTGAACAGAAACGTCATGGAAGTAAGGATGGGAAGTCAAAATGTCAAGGGAATATGGTATGGAAACTGAATTGAATTTGTTAAATTGTTGAAAACCAATAAAAATTTATTGTGGGGGGAGAGACTGTTAATGTTAGGGTTTGAGCCCCATGTTGGGCAAATCGTGTCCTCCATCAGGGAGGGCACGTGTTGCGGTGGGATCACCCTAAACTGCCTTCCTGTTGTGGGACAGGACCGTTTGGATAGCCACAACGCCCCATTGGTTGCCCCTCAGTTGCTGGGGTAGAAATTTGGCTGGTTGGGATGGCTATTGGCTGCCGAGAGACTATTTAAGCTGCTGCACGTTGCTGGAGAGTTTCTGTTTCTTGCGACGTGCAGCGGATCACCCGCCCTCCTCTCCCTATATTTAGAATTGTTCTTTGGCCTTGCTATACCTGTCTAGGGGTTGTCTGTTTTTGGAGCAGGGGCCCGGTAGGAATTTTGCCATTTGGCTGATTGGCTGGAGCCACTTGGATTTTGCCTACCGTGTAGCAAATCGTCACAACTTTGTAAGGTTGGCGGTTAGGCATTGGTTCAATGTTTTGCGGAGGGGTTGGCTGTGCCTGCCCCTCCATTGCTGCTGCTAGAGAATTCCATTAAAGGAATCCAGGGGCTCGCCTTGCCTTTGTCCGAACCCTGTCAAGGGTCTAGGGCCACGCCAGAGCCCCTGGGAGCATCTGGGGTGAGCTGTGAGATCGAAGGAGTTCTCGCTCCCCCAGGATGCTTTCCCTTACTGACTTATGGTGGTGCCCAGTGTCAGTCCAGTTCCAGAAGAACTTCTTCAGTCCAGAAGAAGAAGAAGAAGAAGAAGAAGAGGAGGAGGAGGAGGAGGAAGAAGAAGAGTAGTTTGGATTTAATATCCCGCTTTATCACTACCCAAAGGAGTCTCAAAGCAGCTAACATTCTCCTTTCCCTTCCTCCCCCACAACAAACACTCTGTGAGGCGAGTGGGGCTGAGAGACTTCAAAGAAGTGTGACTGGCCCAAGGTCACCCAGCAGCTGCATGTGGAGGAGCGGGGAAGCGAACCCGGTTCACCAGATTACGAGTCTATCGCTCTTAACCACTACACCACACTGGCTTTGACCATGTGGTAGGCTGGCACTGTTAGCTAATCAGAACGTTCCTTTGATTTCTAAACTTGTACTGAACTTCACTCAGTCAATTACACCCAATACCACATATATAATTTTCTCCCTCCACCCTCAAAATGCTGTTTTCCTGTACGTTAAGTTGTTATTTACCTGCTCCCTGTAAAATAAATGTCTGGGTTATGTTTATACACACCGTGTGCTCTTATAAATCAACAACTTCAGTTTGTTCAGGGCTAGTTCAACACCATTTCCTGACATTTCATTTATTTCAGGGACAAAACTCCCAGTTTTAACAGAACATTGCCTTATACCATTCTCACCTTTTCCTTTCATTTCATGCTGCCTTCCTCCCTCGCCCACCCACCCACCCTACAACATTACATTTTGTAAAAAGTGAACCATCTCTTGGGCTGGATACAGCTGCAACCGTTCAGAAGAATTGCAGCCACGTTATCCAAAATAGCTATGGAAATACAAAAACATATCCTTGAAAGATAAATGCCTTCCAGTTCATAATAATACAAGTAGCTGTGTTCCTAACTACACCATTCAGAGGAGACGATAATCTGAAATTCAGCAAGCAACAAAGTGAAAATGGCAGATAAGTACTGAAATCAGTATAAAGTTAAGACCAATTGCATCGTAAGCAATTTCACATATGCATTTATTTCATCCATTGCCTCCCTCTCTCCCCGCTTTGTAGTGTTGGTTTTGAAAGTGCCTTTTTCACGACCCCTCTAGCAGTGCTAGATTTATGTATAGGCTGAGTAGGCTGAAGCTTAGGGCCTCTAAATCTAGGGGGCCTCACCAACCCATCCACTCCCCAGCGGGCAGTCTCCCCTCTCCCAAAATTGCAAACCCAAGACTTCATGCGAGGGCAGGGCAACTCAGGCCCACCAACTAAAAGACACAGGGCTAGCCAGTGGGGCCCAATTTGAAGCAGTGGGGCGCAACTTGATTTTTTTTTTTTTTTGTAGGGCCCCAGTTCACAGCCGAAGTGCAAAATCTTATAGATATAAATAAAATCCATCTAGATTGCCCTGGTGCAGGGGGGGCGTTAGGAGCAGCCCGCGGGGCCCAATTTGGCCCAATTGTTCCAATTGCCTTAAGGTCAGCCCTGATGAGTCTGTGCGGAGGTTGGACTCCCGCCCCCCAGATCTTTGCACGCCGGTGCAGCATATGCTTAAGACAGCCCTGCACGATGGCCCAACCCCTGGCTCAGAAGGAGGGGGCAAGGGGGGCCCGAGACAGCCCTGCTCCACCCCACCCCAGCCCTGCTTTGCTCAGGTTGGCGCTATGATCTCCTGGCACATGTGGGGAATGGATTCCCCATGGAATTAACATATCACAACTTCCAGAGTGGCTTCCGCTTCTTCACTGCGCCACAGCAGCTGCTGGGACCTGCCTGTCTTAGGACCTGGGAGACAAAAAGGAAAATAAAAAAACAGAGGAAGTAACCAACCAGTTATTCACAACAAAAAATATCATCTGGGGACCACAGCTGAGGACCTGCCAAGCTATCAACAGCTGTGGACAAGTCAAGCCAGGGAGCCAAGCCACATGCACCAGTGTGGTGTAGTGGTTAAGAGCGGTAGATTTGTAATCTGGGGAACCAGGTTCGCGTCTCCGCTCCTCCACATGCAGTTGCTGGGTGACCTTGGGCTAGTCACACTTCTCTGAAGTCTCTCAGCCCCACTCACCTCACAGAGTGTTTGTTGTGGGGGACGAAGGGAAAGGAGAATGTTAGCCGCTTTGAGACTCCTTCGGGTAGTGATAAAGAGGGATATCAAATCCAAACTCTTCTTCTTCTTCTTCTTCACCACCAGTGATGGGTAATAATAATAATAATAATAATATTTCTGTGCCACTCATCTCCTCTGGGCCTTGGAGCTCCTCCTACCTTTAGAGTTGCTTTTCATGGTCACTGATGGGCACACTTGATCCTACTGCTGGACTAGTGGTCCTGAAAAGCTGCCCAGCCCAGCTTCAGGTCCCCCACCAAGTGCCTTCCTTCTAGAACCCACTGCTCTCAACCGACTCTCACCTGCCTCCCCACCAACATTCACTCTCCCTTTCCAAGCCTCCTCCAGTCTTCTCTCTCCACCATAATTCCTCCCTCTCTCTCTTCCCCCCTCCCTCCCAGCTTGACATTCCCTTGGGAATTCTAATAGAATCACTTTAATTACCCTACTGCAAAAACAGAGGAAAAGGTTACAGATGGGATATGTCTGGGAATCCCAAAGTCTGAACTCACAGACCCTGGTTTATTATGTCTCCCAGGAGGACTCAGAATCCACCCTGGAATTCAACCTTTCTCTGTCCCCTCCCTGTGTCAGATTAAAGATTGTAAGCCCCTCGGGGCAGGAACCTTTTTGTCAAGGGTCACATGCAGCAACAAATAATACAAAATAAATCTCTCTACGCTCCTGGCCCGTGCAACCTGAAGCCCGCCGGACGCCTTTCCCTGGAAATCAAAGGCTGTGTACACACCATCCATTTAGGGCTCATGCAGCATGAAAAGGAGCTAAGTCTGTAGACCTGCATTGCTGAGAGGCAGGGACTCGGACCTTAGAATTACAGTGGGCAGAGAGGGCTCTTTGTGACGTCCTTTCCCCTGCTCTCCTGGAGAGAAAGGAGCATATTGCACTTCGCGTCCCCCTGTCTCATCCTTTGACCCGCGTTGGATGCAGACCTGCCTCTTCCGCATGTTATCATGTAAATATCAGTCTTGTCACAAAAGTTGGGTGCCACCCCACACTCTGCAAGATGCCAGGGGGTCCAGGCACTCACCCAGGGTCTGTGTTCCTTTGGAGAATGGGGACATGGCAGAGACTGTCATAGCTCTTAAGAAATATGCTTTATTCCCCTATTGGCCCTTTCCATCTGCGTGGAGGGAGTCCACATCTGACAGCATGGTCCTGTCAAGAGGGGCTTGTCCCCCACAGCAGGGCAGCCCTGGAGTCCCAGGCATCTCTCACAGCCTCTCCGATGGGCCATTGCCCCCTTTTGGCATGTTCCTGTCTCTATCCCAGGTGAAGCCCTGGCTTGGAAAGAAATCTGAGCCTGCACTTTCCCACTGACTTCCATCTTCCTTTCAATACTCCAGATCCTCAAAATTCTACCATTTATTACTCTCTAGGGTTTAGGGGTGCCCCCTGCAAATCCATCCCCCTATTTTGCCTGCATAGTTTTTACTGCTACTGTTGCTATGAATCAACGTGTGATAACAAAGTAAGGAAGGCTTGTTTTTAAACTTCTCAACTTGCTGCCTGATTCTTTCTGAAGTGCCCTAAGAAGAGGGAAGGCAACTTACTTCACAGCTGGACTTGCTGAAATCAGGTTTCACAGCCTAATTCCTAAGCTTTTAGTTTTGCTGCCATGAAGGGGATTTTAAAACTCTGTTCAACTCACATTTGTGGGTATCTGGAGGGATAGATTTCAATCAACGTATACTCTCCTTCCTGTTAAGACCCATCTCACACAGTGTCAAGATCCCAAAACTTTGGGTGGGCCATCTTATATACCTCCAGCCTGCCCATGATAAGGTAAAGGGACCCCTGACCATTAGGTCCAGTTGTGGCCGACTCTGGGGTTGCGGCGCTCATCTCGCTTTATTGGCCAAGGGAGCCGGCGTACAGCTTCCGGGTCATGTGGCAAGCATGACTAAGCCACTTCTGGCGAACCAGAGCAGCACACGGAAACGCTGTTTACCTTCCCGCTGGAGCGGTGACTATTTATCTACTTGCACTTTGACATGCTTTTGAACTGCTAGGTTGGCAGGAGCTGGGACCGAGCAACGGGAGCTCACCCCTTCGTGGGGATTCGAACCGCCGACCTTCTGATCGGCAAGTCCTAGGCTCTGTGGTTTAACCCACAGCGCCACCCGCATAAGCAATTCTTAATTATTATAATTTTACAGAAGCATCTTGCTGGATGGGGCAGGGCCACTCTGTTAGCTTCCTAACAGGTGGAAAGGGGAGAGGGTTGAGGAGGTAGAAATGCATCAGCAGAAACACATTGGATTGGCTCTGCTGGTGTCTTTGCACCGCACTGAATGTCTTGTTGCCTCCAAGCTCTCTCTGGGAAACAACAGAACAGCTTCACCCCATCCGCCAAGTCACTTTTGCATATTTATTGTCATAAATGTTCAGAAAGGATCATGTCTAGTGGTGGCTTTGCACTAGCAGAATATTCTCCTTCCAGGCAAGAACCCAGTTTCACCAATCTCCTTACTTACAGAAGCATTCCATGCTCCGATTCTTACTATTGCAGGCAGCCCACAAGAGCAGAGAGATCCCTTGAGGGCCACAGGTGATTCAAGGAGGTGATGGGTGATCCACAGGATACATCCCAAGAATACTATTGTTCTTATAAGTTCAGGCATTGCTTGAAATACTGGGAAAAGTTCAGCCACAGTGACACATTTCTCTTCACATTGCTTTGGGGTGGGGAGGAAATAGTAATGTAAAGATAATATAAAATATAATCAATTGTTTCCCTAAACTTGGAGAACAGAAGTTATAGTAGATTATTCTGCTACATTGCCTTCAGGAAAGAAAAATCTTCTGGTATAGGTTTTATAGCTCCATCAGTTATATTAATACAAATTGCTATATTGATTGTGGTAAATGGGGTATATAAGCATAGATAAAGAAGTCATTTCAACATCTTTAAAGCTAAATAGAGTCTGGGTGGAGCCAGATTTTTATCTTACCATAGCAAATGAGAAGACAGCCATTTCTTTTTTAGCAGATAAGCACAGCTGTAGCCTTTGTGTATGCAAAGATAGTGCCAGACGACTTTAACCAAGGATGGAGAAGCAAAGGCCAATGGGACTAAATGTGATCTTCTCTATGTGGACCTCATGACTTTCCCCAGGTCACACATCTTCCTGAGCCACACCCTTCCCCAGCCCTGCTTTGCCTGCTCCTTGAATGTTTTTGTTTGGATGGAAGGCGTCCTTCTACCCTCATAATGCTTCTTATTGCCTAGATGTAGGAGAGAGAGGGATGGGCGAGTGTGTGGAAAGTACTATACGGTGGTACCTCGGGTTACAGACGCTTCAGGTTACAGATGCTTCAGGTTACAGTCCCTGCTAACCCAGAAATTGTACCTCAGGTTAAGAACTTTGCTTCAGGATGTGAACAGAGATCGTGTGGTGGCAGTGGGAGGCCCCATTATCTAAAGTGGTACCACAGGTTAAGAACATTTTCAGGTTAAGAATGGACCTCTGTAACGAATTAAGTTCTTAACCTGAGGTACCACTGTACTGCATGAATGTAAAATTCACATTTGCCCAGGCTGGTGTATTATGTGACCCATGACAGCAGCAAAATAGCCAGACTACAACGGTGGTGGGACAAAATCAGGCCAAAAGTTGAAGCAAAATAGCTGTAAGCTCCAGGGGAAGCAGCCTTATATAGGCTTTCCCCTCCTCTCTGCAGCAAGGGCTCATGGAACAGCTTTTCCCCATGAACCCACCACACAGAGAAGATACTGGGGAAAACCTTGCCCAGTATTTTGCTGCCATTTTGGAGCTACAGAGCTGCCAGCAAAGGCGTCTCATACTTATTGGGCATGGAACAGGGCTTATTGCTCTGACCACATTTGCCTCTGACCCTGCCCATCACTGGCATTAAGCCCCTGGAAGCATTGTCCAGAAGGGAATGTGCCCCTGGAAAAGTTTCCCACCCCTGACTTAAACTTTTCCTCTCATATTAAAGATGGGCATGGAGAAGACAAGGCTACCAAGTTTAGCTTTTTGGACACACAAACCACAGCAATTATTTAGCAGTTGACAGTATTCTGTAATGGATGCATTTCATTCTTGGGTGAACACTCATTTCAAACAGGGCATTGGCCAGGACTATTGCATATCACCTTGTCCTCTTGTGAAATTAGGGTGCAGCTTATAGTCCCGAGGCTTGAGAGGTTCAGCTATAAGCTGACCTCATCTGTCCCTCTTGGAACAATGCGTAAATTGGAGCTCAGTTTTCCATGAGAATTTGCACTTCCTGAATATTCTGACGTCGTTCTCAGCTCAAAGTGCATTTTGAGTGAAAACACATTTTTAAAAATATATTTAAATGCAGTGTGTGCGTGCATGAATTATTTTAAAAATTAAGAAACAGGATACAACAGTTTTCGAATGAACCAAGGGACACGGACTGGGAATAGATTGATTGACTCATCCCTACACTGGAGAAGACCAAACGTTCTTGGGAAATGCCATGTCTTCCAGGAAAACATGTCCATCATTCCTCATCTTCTCATTGACTCGGTCTTGAGAAGGAACCCCAGGATTTCCTAGACCAGTGTTTGAAAACCCTGATCAAGAAAATTTAGGTTGCATCATGGACCATTTCCTTAGTATGAGGAGGGGGAAACTGTGACCCTCCAGGTGTCAAACTTCTATCGACCCCAGCCAAAATGGCCAATTGTTAGGGAAGATGGGAATTGTAGTTCAGCAGGATCTGAAAGGTGACAGGTTCCACATCCCTGTCTAGGTATGTTATTTTTCTGATTATTATATTATGCTTCTGTACAGTGGTACCTCCGGTTATGAACTTAATTCGTTCTGGAAGTCTGTTCTTATCCTGAAACCGTTCTTAACATGAGGCGTGCTTTTGCTAATGGGGTCT
Source organism: Podarcis siculus (assembly GCA_034642415.1). NCBI lineage: Eukaryota > Metazoa > Chordata > Lepidosauria > Squamata > Lacertidae > Podarcis > Podarcis siculus. The sequence goes on along the minus strand of JAXCMG010000071.1, from coordinate 2,908,657 downwards.
CCCGCTGTGTGTGCCTCTGGCACACGACTTCCGCTTGCATCTCGGGGCAAAGTTCACAACCAGGAGCACCTGCTTCTGGGTTAGCGGAGCTCGTAACCCGAAGCGTTCGCAAGGAGGACGGTTCATAACCAGAGGTATTACTGTATATTATAGCTGTATGCTATTTTTAAAGAGTTTCAGTTACTCATTTACTGCGATACTTCAGATCTGGAATAGGTGTGGCATTATAGTTACCTAGAACCCAATCTTCTTACAGCATGAAGAAACAGGATTTGTGGAGCAGTTACCATATTTTTTGCTCCATAAGACACACCTTTTCCTTCCTAAAAAGTAAGGGGAAATGTCTGTGCATCTTATGGAGCGAATGCGTGGTCCCTGGAGCCGAATTGCCCAGGAGCAAAAAGCAGATCATTTTTATTTATTTTTGAAAGAGGGATGTGGGTGTTGAAACAGAGCCGCTGATCGGCAAGCGATCAGAAGTGAGATAAGGGATGCTAGCAATAAAGGAGGCTGCCTGGGAGGGGGGAGGTAAGGGCCCATGGATCCTTAGGATTTTTGCATTGGGTCACCCCAAATTCACCATCAGATCACATAGCATGTCCATGGCTACAGCCTGCACCCAAAAAATCACGCACCCACTGTTTCGTGGGACTGCAGTGGCGCAAAAACGTGGTTACAAAGCACGGATCCACATGGATTCTCAGGAATTTTGCATTGGGCTACCCCAAACTCACCCTTAAATCACATGTCTGTGGCCACAGCATGAACCACAAAAATCATACATCCACTGCTTCATTTAGAATATTTTTTTTCTTGTTTTCCTCCTCTAAAAACTAGGTGCGTCTTATGGTCAGGTCATCTTATGGAGTGAAAAATACATTAAATAATATTCCGTTGCCAAAAAAATTCTGCCGTGAAAGGAAGTAAGAACATATGGACATAAGAGCCTGCAGGATCAGGCAAATGGCCCATCTGGTCTGACATCCTGACCTCAAGGTAGCCAACCAGATGCCTGTGGGGGGACTGGCGAGTAGAACCCAAGCACAAGAGCACTCTCTCCTTCCATGGCTTCCAGCAACTGGTATTCAGAAGCATGCTGCCCCTGACTGTGGAAGCAGGGCATAGCCATCATGGCTATTGATAGTCTTATCTTCCATATCTACATTTCACATGCAAAACTAAATATTCAGAACAGCCCTTGCAAATAAGTGCTAGTACCTGTTGGGTTACAATGTGCTGGGCACCTTGGTTTGGGGGTGGGCAGGGAAGGGTTTAGGTGTGCGCTCAGTCCCATGTTTAAACATCACATCAATATGAGTTAAAAGAAAAGGGGTCAGTTTTAGCTAAACATTTAGATTCAGCTTTATTTGTTATCTCTTCCACTCAGTCGTATTGATCTGCTGATGGCCGATGCAAGAAAGGTACTAAAATGGCAATTGGTTAGGCTGTTAAATCGCTCCAATTTTCTACTTCTCCAGATAATCCCATTCTCTATCGCTGAGTTAATACCTTAGTTGGCTGTTCTTCTGAACTGTCTGTCAGATATAGATTTCTATATGTTTCTGCCAGGATTCAGAACCTAATTGTTTTACTTAAAAGCAAACTTGAATAGGGCGTCACAGCAATTTCCCCTCCCACCCCTCACCACATGTGAATTTATCACGCACGGCTGCAGCAGGGGGGGCAGCCCTTTCATCTGAAATATTGGGGGAACCCTGGCCCCCTGCCCCCCCCACTCAGTGCCAATGGTCAGGTATATTAGCAATATAGGTAAGTGAGGGGCAGCGGACAGTGGTGGCAAACTAAGCGAAATGGCACCAAGAAGAACGAACAACTATTCATTAAGTAGTAGATTTTTCTTTTTCCTTTTAGTAATTTGGATGTGTTGAATATGTGCTAATTTTAAAGTGATTACCCAAATTAAGGAGTAGCAAAACACACACACACCAAATTTAAACATGGAGGCCACAATATAGAAGGAAATTTGGAGCACTTAACTCTATAAACTTAGGCCCTCCAAAATTGATGATTTAGATTGAGAGTGATGAGATTTAGATAAAAAACAAACGCTTTAAAATTAAGGGTCAATTGCCACTTCTTAGAGTATCCTGTAACATTTCATGTCTGGATTACTGGTAGATGAGGACTATAGCCGTAAGATGTAAATTGGCTTGTAATACAGTACATCAACTTGTAGTTAGTAGAAACCACTATTTCTCTCTGGTTTTATTGACAGCTTAATAACACACCCACAATGCCATAAAGCTGATATACTATACTTCATACTATTTTCAATAATGACATGAGGAAGTGATGAGAAGAGTGCAATCCAGGGGAAACTGGTTGTGTTTTAAGTTCCATTGTAATGAATAAGTATGTGAGAGGATATTAAGCATACTTGTGTGGAGGGAAATTTGGTGTACATAACATGCATATTATCTAAAACTACTGGTAAGTACTTCAATGGGCACTTCAACAGCAGTTATTATTGCCTTTCTCTGTATGCCAGACAGAAACCCCAACATTTGCAGCAGTTAGTTAAACATGTGAAATCTTCTGTATTCTTTATTTTGTTGGATTCACACAGATCGGCTGGAATTAATCTATGAATGAATAGGAGCAAAAATGTTCCTTGGCCGCTCTAACCCCATAATAACTGTGTTTAAATAGATTCCTCACACATGAAATGGAAACCGCAAAGTGAGAACCACTTCCCTGTGGAGTGACATTATGCTGCTGACAAATTGGTGTGAATATTCTGCCCTCTTGGGTTGGGGAACAACCATGTTGGGTGCCTTTCATGCAATTGGCACCCAACTGTGAGCTAAAATGTTGATGGAGGCCAGATGGAGGCCATCAGCTCTGCCTATACAATAGTCACGTACACACATACACAGAAAAATACACATACACAGCGCAGGGCAGCAAATGCATATAAGATACTCCACATAGAATTGTTCACTACATGGTTTAGTAAGAAGAGTTTGGATTTGATATCCTGCTTTCTCACTACCCGCAGGAGTCTCAAAGCAGCTAACATTCTCCTTTCCCTTCCTCCCCCACAACAAACACTCTGTGAGGTGAGTGGGGCTGAGAGACTTCAGAGAAGTGTGACTAGCCCAAAGACAGTAAGTATGCAAAGAGGCCCTACATTTCATAGATCAATATTTTCGGACATATTTTCCAATATTTTCCTGTGGAAGACAAAAAGGATGTCATACAATGGCAACATTGTATTTCTTCACAAACTCAAGTACTTCTTTGGATTTCTACACTGTAACCATAGATGGCGGCTCCCTTGGGCCCTGGGTGCCCAAGCACCCACAAAATTCCCCATGAAGGGTCTGGGCACTCACAAATGTTGGTGCCAGGGCCATACACACTGCATGGTACCCATGGCCCCGGGCAACCATGGTCACATGGCCAAGCTGGCACTGCTGACTGTAACCAATGACCAAAGCCCTTTAAGTAAGAATGAAGAAGTTTGGTTTGGTATGTATGTATGTACAAAACAAAATCAAAGTGCAACTATTTCCACTTTGCTGAATTTTGCAATGCAGTTCTTTAAATGAACAAAATGTCTGCCAAAATGCATTTGTCAGGGAAAGTGTGCATGGAAGTGCTCATATTAGTGAAATAACATACCAAATACAGTGCATTAGGGGGAAATGTGTATGTGAAAAGCAGGGCCAAATTTAGGTTTGATGAGGCCCTAAGCTACTGAAGGTAATGGGGACCTTTATATGTCCAGCTGTCCTTTGTCAACAACAAATTGTTGATGTTTTTTGGGTGTTGAATATATGATATGTGGTAATTTCTGGACCTAATAGGTATCTAAAACCATTTGCACATAACAAAATATTTATTTTATCAAAGTATTGTTGAACTGAAATACAATTAAGAAGTATATTACAAGTGAAATACAATTAAGAAGAAGTATATGGGGGGGCAAGAAAGTGGGGCCCTAAGCCACTGGTGAGAAGTGAAGTTACTGGGAACCTGGCACAGGGCCTTCTCAGTAGTGGTGCCCACTGCAATTAATCCAGAATGCGGCAGCTAGACTGGTGACTGGGAGTGGCCACCGAGACCACATAACACTGGTCCTGAAAGACCTACATTGGCTCCCAGTACATTTCCGAGCACAATTCAAAGTGTTGGTGCTGACCTTTAAAGCCCTAAATGGCCTTGGCCCAGTATACCTGAAGGAGCGTCTCCACCCCCATCTTTCAGCCCAGACACTGAGGTCCAGCTCCGAGGGCCTTCTGGTGGTTCCATCACTGCGAGACGTGAGGTTACAGGGAACCAGGCAGAGGGCCTTATCGGTAGTGGCACCCGCCCTGTGGAACACCCTCCCATCATATGTTGATGAGATAAACAACTATATAACTTTTAGAACACATCAGAAGACAGCCCGATATAGGGAAGTTTTTAATGGTTGATGTTTTATTCTGTTTCTGCATATGCTGGAATCCGCTCAGATTGGCTGGAGCTACCCAGTCAGATAGGCGGGGTAGTAGTGGCAGTAGTAGTAGTAGTAGTAATAATAATAATAATAATAATAATAATAATAATAATAATATCTCATGTTCATAGTCTGAGAATGTATTTTAGTCTTCAGCATGAACTACCTGCTGTTCTGTATAAGGGTTAAATTGATCAGCAGGAAGGAACATATCACAGCTTGACTAAAAAAAAACACACAAGCAGGATGTGCAGTGCAATCCTATATTTATTTACTCAAAAGTAAGTCCCACTGTGTATATAGCATCAAAGCCTAAATGGAGATAATATAAAAAGCTGTAGGCAAAGTGTCCCTGTGCTGAATGCTCTTAATTACTCAAATTATGCTGGAGTTATATAATAACAATTACTGGCTATTTTGCTATTTTTAAAATTTTCTTTAGCCTCACACTATTCAGTTAGGATTGTTAACTCTGATATATTGTGATTACAGTTGTAATCACTCATTAGAAATAAATTTAAGCGCCATCATCTTTATTGCTGGCTTTCATCAAAAAGTTTATAGAAAGGGTACTAGTTCAAAGGATACCGTTGAACTAGTACAAGGTATTACAAATAATTTAAAAATGGGTGGGGTAAGGGGAGCAAAGTAGCCGAACAGTAATGATGTTAAAAGAATATAGGGTAGAATGCAACATTGTGTGAGAGGACTTCCACTTCCACAACAGCACTTCAACCTTTTCCCCACTCCCCTGCAGCCCACCACAGGCTGCCCAAAATCTGCTCCAAAATGGCCCTCAAGAGAGTCACTATCCTTCTTTACAGTATTCACCTTGCTGTGTCAATTGCGGGTGACACGCACTATGGTGTATCTTAATATTGGTGCTATTTTCTAGAAAAAGAGGTACTGGAACTCACCATGAACACCTCCCTCGTTCTCTTAGAATGGCAATGGCGCCCACCTGAGAGTTGCCAGAACTGAGTTTTGGTGAGTTCCGGCTGAAAAAAAGCCCTGCTTATTACCTTGTTATTTTAATCTGCATAATCTGTAGGACACACCTGTCTGCTGTTCCTTGCCTCATCTGGCCTAACTTTCTTATTTACTCATTTATTTACTTCTGGCTGTACTTCTTATGTCGGTGTGTGTACATGAACACATGAACACACTCAAACGCATACAGATGTGTTGTAGGCTCTGAAGCATGAATTTGTGCTTCTGTACCTTTACTACCGGGATTTGGCTGGTGCTGTGGGTTAAACCACAGAGCTGAGGACTTGCCAATCAGAAGGTTGGCGGTTCGAATCCCCGCGACGGGGTGAGCTCCCGTTGCTTGGTCCCTGCTCCTGCCAACCAAGCAGTTTGAAAGCACATCAAAGTGCAAGTAGATAAATAGGTACCGCCCCGGCAGGAAGGTAAACAGTGTTTCCGTGCGCTGCTCTGGTTTGCCAGAGGCAGCTTGGTCATGCTGGCCATATGACCCGGAATCTGTACGCTGGCTCCCTCGGCCATTAAAGCAAGATGATTGCCGCAACCCCAGAGTCGGCTACGACTGGACCTAACGGTCAGGGGTCCCTTTACCTTTTCTACCGACTAATTTGTTAGTTGCAAAGCTACACGATTCTTTGTTTTTTTCCTTTCTAAATGTTTGCACAATCTGCTCGTGTGTGGCTCAGGATCTTCAGAGAAAACATAGCTATATAAATGAGAAGTATGGTTAAAGAAAATAAGAAAGCAACAAAAAGTATATTTGTTACCGGGGAAATTGGATTTTGCCTCTGACCGTTGTGTGTCAATCTTATCTTTAGTTTTGGCTGGCGTGCAGCTGTGCATTGAGTACATGAATACACCACTTAGGAATGTGGTGTATTTTTTCTTCAAAGCTTGATATGGACATCTTTGATTTATATGGCAAATCAAAGTGACAATGAGTAAAAGTGGCAGTGGCAGAGGCTGCAATCATTTCCACTATTCAGGTCCCATTTCTGCTTTGTATTTTAGAATCTTTCCCCATACTTAAATAAATCTCCCTTTTTCTCTCTGCTTGAGAGACCAGTTGCCACAATTGGTCAATACATGCATTTGGCTGCAAATAAAAAATAAAATAAAATCCAGTTGTTGTTTTATCCAGAAAACTAGGCCCCTGGTTTCTGAGCATTTGGTGTGGAAATCTATACTAGTTGAGAATACTGGGTGCTGACACCAGCTCCGGGGGGGGGGGGGATATATTTGGAGTGGGGGCCCCAAATGTCCAAAAAGCATGGAGGTAAAGCGCAGAGTTGAGGGTGGTGCAGCTTCAGTGGCCGACTCCTTCTCTTGCTGCTGCTACAGAATGGAAGGAGGGTTGAAGCAGTGTCCCACTGGTGGTGGTGCCAGCAGCAGGAGAAGCTGCTGGCCCATATATAGTGGGATGTGGTCTCAACCACTGAGCCTCTTGGGCTTGCCGATCAGAAGATTGGCGGTTCAAATACCCACGATGGAGTGAGCTCCTGTTGCTCAGTCCCAGCTCCTGCCAACCTAGCAGTCCGAAAGCGCACCAGTGCAAGTAGATAAATAGGTACCACTGCGGTGGGAAGGTAAACAACATTTCCATGCGCTCTGCTTTCCGTCACGGTGTTCCGTTGCGCCAGAAACAGTTTAGACATGTTGGCCACATGACCCAAAAAGCTATCTGTGGACAAATGCCTAAAAGCAAAGATGAGCACTACACCCCATAGTCGAATTTGACTGGACTTAACCATCCAGGGTTTTTTTACCTTTACCTTCTACTTTTTCCTTTTTACTCAGGGCGGTTCACAAGATAAAATTACAATATAAAAACACAAAATATATAATAAAGGTGTAACAGAAACAGCCAAATAACACCCCCCAACCCCCCCTCAAAAAAACATATAAATACAATTTATAACTTTTTTAAAATTTTAAGAATACTTAAAAAGCTGTTTGAAGCTATGCGGCTGCCATGTTTGTCCCCACCCCCTGCTCTTCCCAGTGTCCTGGCACCATGTGTGTGCTGTCAGGACATCGACGTTGCACACACGATGCTGGTGCTCCCAATCGCCTTCGTGAGCTGGCACTTCTGATACTGGAAGTTGCTTGGACGAGCCGAACACAGGATAGTTAATGAGAGAGGCCTGTGGCATCCTTTATATTTTTTGTGAGATTTACTAGGAAGATATTTTAAACTGACACTGAAACAATAGGGAAAAGTAGGTCTCCAACTCTTTGGAATTAGCAGATATTGATCAAAGGATTCTCAGTGTCTTGCTCAGACAAAACATATTTGAGAGTTCACGTAACTGTATATAAATATACAGGGAATTGTCACTTCAGGATTGTTGCAATGCAAAATTACGGTGTGCAAATTCTTGTCATCACATCTTAATACAGTGGTACCTTGGGTTAAGTACTTAATTCATCCTGGAGGTCTGTTCTTAACCTGAAACTATTCTTAACCTGAAGCACCACTTTAGCTAATGGGGCCTCCTCCTGCTGCCGCGCCGCCGGAGCATGATTTCTGTTCTCATCCTGAAGCAAAGTTCTTAACCCGAGGTACTATTTCTGGGTTAGCGGAGTCTGTAACCTGAAGCGTATGTAACCCGAGGTACCACTGTAATCAGCATTTGAGATCCATGTAAATCATTCACCACAGAAAGACAGAAGCAGTTAATATTCAAATTAAGAATCAGCCCCAACTCCCATTGGAGCATCCAGTTTAGCCAATAGCTAAACTGATGTTGACTTGGACTGTAGCCCTAACTCACCTGGGGGCAGAAGTAGCTGGCTGGGCAGGTGTCAGGGACTGGGCAGAGGAGGAATGGTGGAGACTGCCTCCTCAGCCTGACCCTTCCAGAGAAGAAAAAGACAGTTCAGAATTACAACAGGGGTTTGAGGGAGGACACAGCTCAGAGGAAGATGAGGGGGAAAGCTGGGAAATAATGGGAGATGAGGAGGAGGCAGAGCCGGAGCAGCTGACTGACACATTACCACTAGAAAGCATTCCAGGCCCACCATCTCCCAGAACCCGGCGAGCCTTAAAAGTAGGAGAGCAAAGGACTCAGAGACAGATGGTCCCTTACCACCAACTGTAACGGTGGTGGTGCTGTTGACAAATAAAGAAGGGGGTTGGAGATTTACTCAAAGCAATGCCATTATTCCAAGAGGCTGCATTTCTAAACCTCTCTCTGTGAATATTGAATAAAAAGCTGTTGGTAAGAACTCCTTGTCTTATCCCTTCCTGGCAACCTACTGTGGGGGTTGGATCCTCTGACGCCTGACAGCGGGGTGGAGCCACTGTATTTCCCTTCTGGCATGTGGTTGCTTCCTGGGAGAGGGCTAAGTGGCAAGGAGGACGATGCGGTGGAAATATAGCATGATTACCAGATTGGTTCTGCTGATGCATTTGCACCATGCCAACCTCCCCAGCTCCTTGCTCCCCCCTTCCCCATTCTGGTAAGCAACAGCGCTTCCTCTTCCAGCAAAACATTTATATCTAAAACAGCAAGCAGCTATTTTGTTGTTTAGTCGTTTAGTCATGTCGGACTCTTCGTGACCCCATGGACCAGAGCATGCCAGGCATTCCTGTCTTCCACTGCCTCCTGCAGCTTGGTCAAACTCATGCTGGTAGCTTCAAGAACACTGTCCAACCATCTTGTCCTCTGTTGTCCCCTTCTCCTTGTGCCCTCCATCTTTCCCAACATCTTTTCCAGGGAGTCTTCTCTTCTCATGAGGTGGCCAAAGTATTGGAGCCTCAGCTTCAGGATCTGTCCTTCCAGTGAGCACTCAGGGCTGATTTCCTTAAGAATGGATAGGTTTGATCTTCTTGCAGTCCATGGGACTCTCAAGAGTCTCCTCCAGCACCATAATTCAAAAGCATCAATTCTTCAGCTATCAGCCTTCTTTATTAGACTAATAAATAAATAAACAAATCATCATTTGTGCAAAGTGTTAGCTTTTCTCTTCCTTTACTGTTTAATCTAAGGAAGACATTGAATTTCATATACTGCTACTGATCCTGGGGTGCTTGTTTGAAGTCAAGCAGCTAATTTAGAGAAGGAATTGATTAAATGGTCACACAGTAGAAATAATATGAAAGCATTTTCTCCCCTCATTTTCCCTAATGGTAAAGTTCTAGCAATGATCTAGGATGACACATTAACACTGAATAAAATAATCAATAGTGGGTTTTTTTTTTTTAAAAAAAAATACTTTCATCTTCCCAGCTTTGCCTTTTATAGTGAATTCTTTGTAATCTTATATTCTGCAAGGGGGTGACCTGTTATGGTGCAATGGCAGTTGGCGATTATATCATATGACAGATTAATGTGGCCAACACAGGAAATTAACATCAGAATCACAGCACACAGAGAGGTAAACAGGCAGACATATAACTGGAATATTGGACAGAAATACGGGTGCATACTTTTACCTTCTAGACCATTCAAGATATATACACCACATGCTTCATGTTTGGAAGATGTGAGACAAGCTTATGTTTCCATCAAATATCTGCTTGACTTAGACTTCAATGAATAATAAAAAATAGTGACATCACCAAGTTTCCTAGCTCAGAAATGTGAATCTCTGGGGCTAATGGTGCTTCCATCAAATATGAAGCAGGCATTACAGACCCCTTATCAATTTTAGACTTATTAATTTTAGATTTATTGGCTCTTAGACTACATTGCTTCTGCTGATCATGAATAATGTTGTGATGTCCTTTTACACAGTTTCAGGTAGGACCCAATGACCAATGACTTTGAGTTGCCTTTATTTCTGCCAGTCCGTTGGTCAACAGCTAAAAACCAATGAGAGCCAATAAAACATTAAAAAGCCTAGCCTATTGAAACTTGACTTTTTGAATCCTATTGTCTAGTGTAAACTGCAATGGCAGACTTACATTTCTGGGGCCCTGAAGCTTGAACTGTTATGGTGGGAGGCTTCGCAACCAGCAATGAGGCCTGGGTAACCATTGTTACCTTCTTTAATGAGGTTGAGGAGCTAGGGCCATGACAGGCCTCTGGGAACACCAAGGAGAGCTACAGGCAGGTTCCCCCGATGTGGCTTCCTCTTTTGGTGGTTAAGCCTTACAGACTTCCTGCATACGGGGCAGGAGTCTGATAAAGTCCTTTGCCAATGCCTAAGCCAATACCACTCACATTTGCAGTAATCAATAAAGTTGTGGCCTGAATTTTTGCCCATTAACATTAAACCAAAATTCTGTGGCAGTGTGAATTTTTATTCTAATGGGGGCTGGCTTGGGGGCCTTGACACACAATCACCTGAAAGCATATATACACATATACCTAATTCTATATACTTGTTTTCTCTTTGTGAAATTCTGTAGGCAACTGTTCACTTCCAGCCATGTAATCTATGATGGACAATATCTGTGTAATCTCATATTTTAGCTGTAAGTGTTTGATTTTACTCATAATTTACAAATCCCTTTGGGAAAATGTCTCAGAAATTGTTGGCATTCTGACATTCTGACAGCTAGGACAACTCCATTACATAAGACAATTCTCAAATTTAGGGCTGGTCAACGGATCTAAAATTGACAGCATAATGTCCAGTTCCTTGTAACCACATTGACAGCTTGTTATGTGCTTCATTTAATCCCCTCTAAAATGCTGCAAACCACTAAGTGTACTATACTTTGCATGCCATCACTATTAAACCCAGAAATGCTTTAAAAAGCAAGTTCAATAAAGGCAATTGAAGCATTAAGTCTTGCAAAGCTCATGAAGCATTGTTCTACATATTTTTAAAAAACCAAAACCAACAGGTTTTTTATTATAGGGCAGTCGCATACATGAGTCATTATTGATCAGATCACATACTTCAAAAGCAAGGCTCCACCAATGGTGGACTGTTGATTCACAGCCAATTACTGTGCAAGTCTACCAGTTTTTAACCACACCACCATAAACTGCCGAAGAAAGGATAGTCAGTTATGATTTCTGTATGGGCTGTTTGCTTCATTAGAGTAATCAAAGGGTTTCAAGTGCTCCCAAGTTTTTTAATGACCTCTATATCTCAAATAATAAGTTGATTAGGAAAAAGCAAGCTGCAAGCAGCAGCATGCAAGTTGTTCAATACAGCACAGAATTGCGTAATTTGATTTGACTCATTTAGTTGAATTAACTTGCTTCTGAATTTTTCTGACTTAAAACAATTTGCACTCAGTTTTATAAATGTGCACAATTTAGAATTTGTATATAATAAAGGTAGTGAACAGTGAGCGCTACATAGCTGGAAAAAAACATTAACTGGTTTTCAGCTTCTTAATGATGTGAGCTATTGACAGAATGATTACTGTAATCACCTAAAACGGCTACATTTAAAGATAATTCCACATTTGAGAGATGGGTAACTTACTCTAGGCAACACAAACTCTAATTTCTGCCCATTACTTGGGAAGCCTTTCATGATTTAATTAAGTGATGATCTGCTATAGTGCAATTGTGATCTGTAATTCTGAAATTTTAATCAGCTCAATCTCTATTTGCCAAAACATTTTTGACTAATAAACTGATTGTTGCCAAAAGCTCATTTTCAGTAACCTGAGTCCTCACCAGGGTATCTTTCAGAATGCCATTAATTTGAAAAAGGTCAAGTAAAAACACAACACAGCAGAGGAATATAACAAATCGTTGAACCAAGAAGACAAGATCAACGTGAAATGTTGGCGCTGATTCAATGACAGCAAATGATGTGTCTGCAATAATTCCATACTTTATGAGTAGTTGTTGTTTTTAAAAAGAAATTGGTTTGTTTCTGACCAAGTGATACTCTGAATAAACCCATTGAAATCAATGTACTTAAGTTAGTCATTACTAATTTGCAATCCCATACATGCCTACTCAGAATTTCTGTTGAGGCCAATGGGCTTACTCCTAGGTAAGCAGGTCTAGAATTGTGGCCAAACTTGTCAGTTGATTTCCATGGGTATATTTTGAGTATTATTTGCCTGGATACAACTGAGCAAGACTGTCAGCACAAAAATGTCTCCGATTGTTACCAGAGAGTGCAGATAGTGGGTCTGTGTACACAACTGTAGCCAAGCTATCCCAATTCAGGAATTGCCATAGCTGTCCTACCAAGTGAAGTTCGAAGAAGATGTTCCCAGCCACCAAAGACATCAGTACCTCCAGTGACAGAGCTTTATCTAGGAAAGCTCCCAAATTTGCTCCTTCAGGGAGATTGTGACCCCATCAAGGGTAGGTAACTTACCAACTTCCTGGACGTGGGAATCATTCGCCACAGACCCTCCATCTTCCCAGGGTTCAGACTCAGACTCATCCAGCCCAACACTGCATCCAGACAGATGCAGGGCCTGCTCAGCCATTCCCGATTCAGATGTTACAGAGAAATAGAGTTGGGCATCATCAGCATACTGATGACACCTTGCTCCAAAACTCCTAAAGTCAGCTCCCAACGGCTTCATGTAGATCTTAAAGAGCATTAGACACAGTATAGTGCCCTGTAGCACCTCATAGTTCAAAAGCCAAGTGGCTGAGAAGCACTCATCCAGTGCTTCCTTTTGGAAGCTAAGACTAGAACTACTGCAGAACAGGGTCCCCAGTAGTCATCTCCCATAGATGGTCCAGGAGGATACCATGGTTCAAGATATCAAAAGCCGATAAGAGAACCAGTAAGAGCAACAGAGTTGCCATCCCCATCCTCCTGATAAAGGTCATCCATCAGGGTGACCAAGGAAGGTTCAGTCCTGAACTTGGGTCTGAATCCAGATTAGAATGGGTCCTCCAGGAATACCTGTAGCTATGTTACCTCAGAGTCACATATCGCAGATGCTTTTATTTTAACTTGTCATTTTGTTTTGTTTTAAAAGCATTAAGTACAAGCGTGCTCCCTCTCTCTCACACACTTTCTCTCTCTATACACACAGCATTGCCTATTATTTTGCCTTTTACATCCCCAACAGATGGATTAAAGGCATATCCACCTATAGCTCAGTTCACTGAAGACAGGCATTCATCCAGGGTGAGAATGATTTTTCACACCCATCATTTCCAGAGGCATATAATTTAGTCACAGCTTCTATTTATTAACAGATATAATAAGCTTGACTTCTATTTAATGCAGCTCTCTGTGTTATGTATCTTTAAGAATCACTCACATTTTCTTCTGTGAATTATCACCCAGTGTTTGGGTAATAAATGACCATTCCCACTTTAATATATGCATTTTTGGGAGGATTACATAATAAATAATAATAAATTTTTATTTGTATCCCGCCCTCCCCAGCCGAAGCCGGGCTCAGGGCGGCTAACAACAATAAAATAATACAACATTCTAAAATCATTTCATTATAATATTAATTCAAATCAAATTGATGGCAACCATTGGGCTAGAGTTATGTGAAGATTGCCAAAGGAGGGAGTCAGGCTGTGCCCTGTCCAAAGGCTTGGTGGAACAGCTCTGTCTTGCAGGCCCTGCGGAAAGATGTCAAGTCCCGCAGGGCCCTAGACTCTTGTGGCAGAGTGTTCCACCAGATCGGACCCACAGCCGAGAAAGCCCTGGCTCTGGTTGAGGCCAGCCTAACCTCTCTGTGGTCTGGGACCTCCAAGATGTTTTTGTGTGAAGATCGAAAGTTCCCCCGTGGGACAAACCAGGAGAGGCGGTCCCATAGGTACAAGGTTCCTAGGCCGTGTAGGGCTTTAAAGGTTAAAACCAGCACCTTAAACCTGATCCTGTACTCCACCGGGAGCCAGTGCAGCTGGTATAGAACCGGGTGAATGTGATCTCGCAGCGAAGACCCCGTAAGGAGTCTTGCCACGGCATTCTGTACCCGCTGGAGTTTCTGGGTCAGTCTCAAGGGCAGCCCCACATAGAGCGAGTTACAATAATCCAGTCTGGAGGTGACCGTCACGTGGATCACAGTGGCTAGGTCAGGGTGAGAGAGGTAAGGAGCCAACTGCTTAGCTTGTTCTAGGCTTAGAACCAGTGCTATTCTTCTAGAAAAGAGGTGGTAGAACTCCCTTGTTCTCTTATATTGGCAATGTCTCCCACCTGAGAGGTGCCGTAACTGAGTTCCAGTGAGTTCCGGCTGGAAAAAAAGCCCTGTTTTGAATGTACCTAGTTTATGTCCTATTTCAGGATATACCATATGTTTGGAAATAGAGAGTACATGCTAGAAGCAAAGATTTAGCACAGACTGGGCACCTTTTATGAATCCAGGACAAACCTTGAAAGCAAACATTAATCTGCAAGAACCTCTGCAGGGTTTTAGAATTCATAGAAACACTGCAGTTTAGTTGCCATGTGCGTCCTCAGACATCAGCAGACAAGCTGTCTATCAGATCATTTTTATCCAGGAAGACTTCACAATGCGGGAGATCCTCTTTCTGAATCAGGAAACATAGATGTAACTTGATATCAGTGTCAGCCAGTCAGTCTGCTAAGAAAGATATTTTCACTAATTCTGGAGACCCAAGAGAGAAATTTTGAAAAGTGTCTGTGTGAAATGCTTCATCCCACAATTATAATAGAATAATAATCGTTGTTATCAGAATCAGGTGTCACCAAGTCAGCAACTGGTCTTCACACACTTTTTAACACCATGCTAGGGAGAGGGCAAAACAAAACTAAGCCTAGCATAAAAATAATTATCATTTGCTGCCACCAATTTATACTATCTTAAAAGGTAAAGGGACCCCTGACAATGAAGTCCAGTCACAAATGACTCTGGGGGTGTGGCGCTCATCTTGCTTTAAAGGCTGAGGGAGCGTTTGTCCGCAGACAGTTTTTCCGGGTTATGTGGCCAGCATGACTAAGCCGCTTCTGGCAAAACCAGAGCAGCACCCGGAAACGCCATTTACCTTCCTGCCAGAGCAGTACCTATTTATCTACTTGCACGTTGACGTGCTTTCGAACTGCTAAGTTGGCAGGAGCTGGGACCAAACAATGGGAGCTCACCCCATCGCGGGGATTCGAACTGCCGACCTTTCAGTCAGCAAGCCCAAGCGACACAGTGGTTTAACTCACAGAGCCACTCATATGTAAAGATATTCATAGAGGTGTAGTGATGTCTGCCAGTGTCTGGGGTGAGTGTGAGCGTACATTGGTACCTCGGGTTACATATGTTTCAGATTACAGACTCCGCTAACCCAGAAATAGTACCTCAGCTTAAGAACTTTGCTTCAGGATGAGAACAGAAATCGTGCTCTGGTGGTGTGGCAACAGCGGGAGGCCCCGTTAGCTAAAGTGGTGCTTCAGGTTAAGTACAGTTTCAGGTTAAGCATAGACCTCCGGAAGTACTTAACATGGGGTACCACTGTACATGTGCCAGATGGTGGCAGAGCGCACTCGCCCAGCCTTCTTCGCCGAACGGGCACTGCGCACAAAGGTGTTTTTCACCCTCCATGCTCCCCAGCCATTGTTACTGCCAAACGGGCGCTCATGAAAAGGGTGAAGAGCACCCTCTGCACACACACCCCGACCCCTGTCGCTGATAGGTGGGCACTCGCATGCTGGATCTCTGTGGGGGGCGCCTGGTTCACACATATCCCAACGTGCGCCCAGGGCAACACCCCTCTGGCACTCCCTATGCTACAGCACTGAAGGGCACATTTGTCAGGGACTGTGCTGAGGAGGGCTGCACTGAGGAAGAATGGTGGGAGCCACCTCCTCCCCCTGATCCTGATCCTGAATCTTCCCAGGAGCAGGAGGACAGCATAGACTTGGAACAGTGGTTTGCAGAGGGGCATAGTTCAAAAGGCAGAAGCTGGGAAATACTGGATGGAGAACAGCTAGTAGAAGAATCACTAGAAGAGTTAACAGATCCACAGTCTCTGAACAGCATCCTTCCCCAAAGTCTTGGAGAGCTCAGAAAGTGTTAGAACAGAAAGAGGAGAGGCTACAAACGCAGATAAAAAACGTAGGAGTGATGTAGATTAATAGGGACCGGGGGGGGGGAGTGAGCCTTAATTGGGAGCACCGCCATTCTGGTTAGCTGCTTTCTTTTGTCCTTCCCTGTGTTTATTAAAGAATCTAACTGGTAAGACATTCCTTTCGTTTGATCTCTTGAGAGCCAGTGTGGTGTAGTAGTTAAGAGCGGTGGACTCGTAATCTGGTGAACCAGGTTCGCGTCTCCGCTCCTCCACATGCAGCTGCTGGGTGACCTTGGGCCAGTCACACTTCTCTGAAGTCTCTCAGCCCCACTCACCTCACAGAGTGTTTGTAGTGGGGGAGGAAGGGAAAGGAGATTCTTAGCCGCTTTGAGACTCCTTAAGGGGAGTGAAAGGCAGAATATCAAGTCCAAACTTCTTATTATTATTATTTACTGTCATGGGGAAGGAAGCCAATTCCCTGAAGAGACCACAGGATTTCGCAAAAGTGATTACTGCCATGATTTATTGATTTGATCTTGGAACTAGTTTATTAAAATTGCTGGTTGGTAAAATCAAAAACGTATTAGGAGATAATTTGTGAGAGGGCCCCCGAGATTTCAACTGCCTAGGAGTCTTCCACAGGGTTTAATCCGGCACTGCACCAAACTAGATAGATAGTAAGGAAATGATGATGATGATATAATATGAATGCATGCATATTGTATCACAACGGATTAATCATATAGAAGAGGAAACATCATACGTTAATACACTGTGTATTTTGTGAAATTACCTCTCAGCAGAGAAGCTGCCAGTATTTTCTAGAGTTCCAAGCTATGTAAATGGGTTTCATGAAAATATGAAAGGTATAGAATCTGATGGACTTTATGTCATCCATCAGGCACTAAAACATTTTCTGCCTGATATTCTTATAGGGTATTTTCTTTTTTCACGTACTGTACTGTGTCTGGTTGTAAACTTGGATGATGAAATGGTGCGTGAAATTCCTGTTCAGCACACAAAGAATAGACATTATGATCACTCTAGTGCCATAGTGTCAGATTTGAGAGACTCCCAATTTCACATTGACAGGCTAAACACAACATATTCTTCATATGGAACAGAATAAGGTACGTCTGAAATACTGTGTAGCCTTGTTGATCTAATATATGCTGAAGGAAAAGCTTGCCAGGGTGAGCCAGCTTGAAAAGCCAACAAAAGAATCAGAAAATCATCCTTCCAACTAAAGAGACAGAGAGGATCATCCTTGGGAGACCTCTGTCAACATTCCACTTCTTCTTAGCTGTAGCAAAGCCACACAAATATTCTGCAACAGATGTGTAGCGCAGATAGGCTTTATGAATGTTTACTGGCATCTCAGCCTTGTATAACCAATGTGCTTTAATAACAGTTTTGGGAGCAGCTCTTCTGCAATATAAGGAACTATGCAAAATGACAACCGTGATAATAAATTGTGTCTGCAATCTTGTACTCACTTACCTGAGAGTAAGCGCCATTGAACTCAAATGCATTCACATCTGAGTAGACGTGCACTGTTAGTCATTAGTTGGGAATTTTTTACATGGCGACTATTTCTGTGCATAAATTGCACAGAAGAAACTTAGTTGTGTACAATTAGAAACCTTCCCATGACTGGGAACTCATGTCAGGCATGTATAACATACAGCTCTCCAGATGTTCTTGGATTCCAACTTGCATCAGCCCCAGCCAGCAAAGCTAATGGTCAGGGATGTTAGGATGCTGGAAGTTGCAGTCCTGCAATAACTTGAAGGCCAAATGATACCCCTGGTTTAGATAGTTGATCATGTCCATAAGATTTCCAGGAAGGAGAAACAGAGCTGAGACTTAACCCCGAAAATGATCCTTATTAAAAGGCAGTAAAGTACAAAACCATAGACAAGTTACTGAAGGCTGTCTCAGAAAGGAAGAAGGAAGAGAAGTGGTCACAAACCAAGGACAGCTGTGCTTTTCAGGAGAAAATGAAGAGCAGAGGAGGAGGAGGTTGTGAGTGGAAGGTATCCTTAGCTTGCTAGAATGAACAGAAAGGAGGAGAATAAATTGTTATTGGTAGATCAAATCCAACAAGAATAAATGACCAGCTATTCTCAGACCACGACAGTGCATTCACCATGTATAAACTCAGGAACACTGAAGAACCAGATTTCCCCTCTGGTTAAAAACATTGCACTGAGATATAAATATAGGTGTCTGGTTAAGAGCTGAGGGATAGGCAGGGAGAGGGAGAGAACCATGGGAAACAGAGACTCTCCCAAAGGCACCAAAAACCTAGAATAGTCAAGTATCCCTAAGCTGTGGTAGGGCTTCCACAAGACAGGAGTGAGAGATGATGGATGGGCACCTCATGGGGAGTTTCAAGAACAGCCAGGCAACATGGCTGTTCCTATAAGTGCTCTGAAAAGTAGCTCAGGGGTCCAACAGCCTTAGTCCAGGGGTTCAAAAACAATTCTACTGTGCCTTAGAAAACAAAAACAATGGGTTCTACTGGAATTTATGAGGGACAAAAAGCGGTGGGAATAGTGGGGATACCCTTTGAAAAGAAGGCAACAGATGCTGGACCTCTAAGTCACAAAAGTGCTCCAGACTCTTGATACTGTCAATCAACAAGTGCCAAAGTGTCATCCTGATTGCATTATGATGGGCAAGAGACTTGACTTAGCACATGCCAGGGTTCCATGGCCTGGGGCATTCAGCTCTAGAGTTTTTCTCTTTCACTTTGATGGAGGGTGGAGGTTAGTCCTGACAGTCAAGCACCTTTGCCATGAGCTATTATCCTTTGCTTGTGAGAAGCAGAGAAGAGGAAAGTATGAGGACAAAATGGAAATGAGCTGGCAGGCTGTACATCTACAATATACAGTGGTACCTTGGGTTAAGAACTTAATTTGTTCCGGAGGTCCGTTCTTAACCTGAAACTGTTCTTAACCTGAAGCACCACTTTAGCTAATGGGGCCTCCTGCTGCTGCCATGCTGCTGGAGCACAATTTCTGTTCTCACCCTGAAGCAAAGTTCTTAACCCGAGGTACTATTTCTGGGTTAGCGGAGTATGTAACCTGAAGCGTATGTAACCCGAGGTACCACTGTATACAGACTATGAGTTCTGTTTTACAGAGTTGATGTTTAGTCAGAGAGGAGGTGTTGGGAACATGAAAATCACAGACTAGAGGAGACCATAGTCAGAACTACTTAAAATCTTGGCAGATATCCTTGAAACACCTGTCCTCAGTACTCCTCATTCAGCCTTGGACTTCCTCAATGGGATTTGTAATTTGCATGATCCACATGAAGAAAGAATAATTGCTTAACTAGGGTGGTTCAGAAGAGTGGAAGAAATAGTCAAGTATTTTATAATCTCTTGCGGAAAGGAGATATTTAAATTTTGGGCAGAATCCATTGTGTAGTAATTGATGTGACAATTAAGCACATAATTAGCAGAAATGGACTGCATATACACATTTAAAGCATCCCCCCTCCAAAAAAGAGGATAATGGATATTGTAGAGATACAGTTCCCAGCACTCTCAACAAACTACAGTTTCCAGGATACTTGGGTGTGTGGGTTTTGCTTTAACTATTTCTAAATGAAAGAAGAGTTTTGTGGATATTAAACAATATGGGCTAGTGGCCCTGTGGTGAATTCTTTTCAGCTGCAGTACTTGGTATTGTTTCAGTTCCTTGGGTGCTATTAAGCTGTGGGTTCAAATAAGCACCATTTTTTCAGGACACTTGTTCTCTGCTTGTGGAATGTAGCCATTTGACATGCATAGAATGACATGTGAGAGATGATGATGATGATGATGATTTATACCCCGCCCATCTGACTGGGTTTGGGAGCTGCCCAGAGTGGCTGGGGAATATTATTATTATTATTATTATTATTATTATTATTATTATTATACATTGTCTAAAATGGTTTCAAGCCCACCTTCACTGTAAAGGTAAAGGTAAAGGGGCACCTGACCATTAGGTCCAGTCGTGACCGACTCTGGGGTTGTGGCGCTCATCTCGCTTTATTGGCTGAGGGAGCCGGTGTACAGCTTCCGGGTCATGTGGCCAGCATGACTAAGCCACTTCTGGAGAACCAGAGCAGCACACGGAAACACCGTTTACCTTCCCGCCAGAGCGGTACCTATTTATCTACTTGCACTTTGACGTGCTTTCGAACTGCTTGGTTGTCAGGAGCAGGGTCCGAGCAACGGGAGCTCACCCCGTCATGGGGATTCGAACCGCTGACCTTCTGATCGGCAAGTCCTAGGCTCAGTGGTTTAACCCACAGCCCCACCCGAACCACTACCTTCACTGTACCCCCTGCCTTATTATTTTTAAGAAAGTTGTGATAGGGCGATCAATGCTGCAACATATATTTATTTAGATATATTTGCACGTGAGAACAGCTCTGT
Source organism: Podarcis siculus (assembly GCA_034642415.1). Classification (NCBI taxonomy): domain Eukaryota; kingdom Metazoa; phylum Chordata; class Lepidosauria; order Squamata; family Lacertidae; genus Podarcis; species Podarcis siculus. The sequence goes on along the minus strand of JAXCMG010000071.1, from coordinate 2,887,908 downwards.
GTCAGAGAAATGTTTGGCAAGCACGGCATCTCCCATCATGCATTTGAAAGAAACCCCACCACAACCACATTTGCTTTTACCATTTAGTTTCTGGAGGCCTAGGGGCCCCTTCAAGCCCAGGTGTTACAAAACCTGCTTAGAAACGGCAAGGAAAATAAGAGCCACGATGCAAACAACTCCTTTTAAATGAATTTGGCAAAGGAGGAACCACTTTATTTCATAGATACAGAAAAGGATGTTGCCCCACACTAGGGTCACATGAATAATTAAAGCCCATCTTTGTTCAAGAACACGAACAGAATGTGAAATAGATGCAAACTGGCATGTTATCTTTACTTCAGACCTTCATCCGTTGGCACAGTTTAACCACCGAAATGAGGTTTGAAGACGAAGAGAAGCACCTCTGCTTTTAATCTTTAATAAGCCATCTCCACTAGCAGAACTGTAATTCAGCAGGTTGAACCAAGCATGGCTCCCACTGTAAGACAACATTTATTTATTTCCAAAGAAAGCATTGCAACTAAAGAAAAAGATGAGCTGTCCAGATTATGTAAGGAGAAAGTATAATTTTACTTCATTTCAGAGGAATGGGCCTAGTGCTAGACTCTAAACTAACAATGCTATGTAGAATAATTGGGTGCACTCTTCCCACCTTGGATCAAATCTACGCTTCCATTTGTCATAAGAAAGCTGCAGAGATAGCGCAGGATAGTGCGCACCCCGGAAATTATCTCTTTCAGCTTCTGCCTTCTGGAAGAAGGTACAGGGTTATAACGACTAGGATTAGCTGCCTGAGAAACAGTTTCTATCCAAATGCGATTTTGATTTTAAACGCAGTGTAAGGTAGTCTATATGGGAGTATATTGTATTTGATTATGGGGTATCAGGGGTTTTAGGGGGGTAACCAGGCTGGGATAGCTGGGATAGCAGGCTTGTTGGTTTTTGAATGTCTGGTGTAGATTTTTTTCAATTTCGTTGTTCTGTATGGGACAATGACAATAAATATTATCATATCGTATCATATCGTATTATTCAGAACTTTGCATATTCTTCTGGAATGAAGGGTTACAACGACATCCAGCAAAACAATACAATTCTGTTATAAGGGGCTCATATTTGCAACCATTTTACATAGTTCCCCATGTGAGGGCCTCACAGATCCTTGCAAGGTCAGCCTGGAAAGAGTCTGTCTGTGGTGCTTCCCCCTCACAGGTTACAAGAATTGAAACTTTGTGATAAAAATGGAGACAGAAAAGCCTCATAAGTGTCAAGCAGAGCGTTGTGAAAATATATAGCGCGGTAGAGAACCATTGTCAACTGAGGGCTGCATTCCCTCATAGGGTATCTTTGGAGGGCCACACATGCCAGGGATAGGTGGGGCAAGCAGCAAAAGGGGGCAGGACAATGGACACGATTCTTTCCTTTGTGACAGTAGACTACATCCCAGTCATGCAAAAGTCAGTGGTTTTGACACCTGCATACACCTTTTCCTAAGCGCCGTCCACACAAGCAAGAGGTGTTATCACAATTCAAAAACACAGTGCAGCCAGGCAACAACACACAAGTGTGGAACAGGGTCATTGAGGAGCATGGCATGTGTGTACCAGCATGTGTGTACCAGAAGGGCCATGTGCTAAGGAGTGTCCCGAAAGCCTGTTGCAGATATTGGGTATTTTGAAGTGACTGGAACAGACTCCTTTGGAAATGAGACATTGTCCAAGCCCATAGAAATATTATTCAAACTTTTACCGGCAGAACTTTCCTTAAAACAGAACTAAGACATCAAAAATATCTATGGGGTCTTCTACTGTCCAGCACAGGCTCAACAACTTTTAAAATATGAAATAATCCAATCAGACCTATAAGCAAATCTCTCTCTCTCTCTCTCTCTCTCTCTCTCTCTCTCTCTCTCTCTCTCTCTCTCTCATGCTTCACAGCATTGTTCTCCCTGTAGCATTCAGAGAGACAACTCCATTTGCATATTCACTAAGTTTGGGAAACTCAGAGGCAACTCCTTTCAAAATGAGTGAAAGAGGAGAGCGCAAAATATGGTCTGAAGCTCAACATCAAAAAAACTAAGATCATGGCTACTGGTCCCATCACCTCCTGGCAAATAGAAGGGGAAGAAATGGAGGCAGTGATAGATTTTACTTTCTTGAGCTCCATGATCACTGCAGTTGGTGACAGCAGTCATGAAATTAAAAGACGCCTGCTTCTTGGGAGAAAAGTGATGGCAAACCTTGACATCATCTTAAAAAGCAGAGACATTACCTTGACAACAAAGGTCTGCATAGTTAAAGCTATGGTTTTCCCAGTAGTGATGTATGGAAGTGAGAGCTGGACCATAAAGAAGGCTGATCAGCGAAGAATTGATGCTTTTGAATAACGGTGCTGGAGGAGACTCTTGAGAGTCCCATGGACTGCAAGAAGATCAAACCATTCTTAAGGAAATCAGCCCTGAGTGCTCACTGGAAGGACAGATCCTGAAGCTGAGGCTCCAATACTTTGGCCACCTCATGAGAAGAGAAGACTCCCTGGAAAAGACCCTGATGTTGGGAAAGATGGAGAGCACAAGGAGAAGGGGACGACAGAGGACGAGATGGCTGGACAGTGTTCTCAAAGCTACCAGCATGAGTTTGACCAAACTGCAGGAGGCAGTGGAAGACAGGAGTGCCTGGCGTGCTCTGGTCCATGGGGTCACGAAGAGTCGGACACAACTAAACGACTAAACAACAACAAATCTCTCACATGATCCCAGGTTTACAACCCTCACATGTTAGCTACCAGAGAACAACTATCAGTTAGTTAATCATTAACTTTGCAAGGAGCTCAGAGTCCTTTAGAAAACAGTTTTGTGTTAGGAATACACATTTAGCCATTTTCCATTTTAAACCTTCATTAATGCACAAACATTTATCATTTCTGTGTGAATGAAACTGTTATACTTAATGGGGCCAGATAGAGAGGCCTGGGACCTGGACTTACGCAAATAAACACAGACACAGTATATTGATAATGTTTCTTTATGAAACTAAGCAGTTGGTTAACAAAAGCACTATGAACACTCAATTCTCAGAATGTTCTTAAATATTTAAACATTTACAGGAAAACAGTATTGCATAACTGCTTACAAATGCTGATTAAACTAGAGTGTTTATTTTGGGGCTTTTTGAGACAACTCTAATCAAAGTTTCACATCTTTCATATTTCAAAAGCATGTCTTTCAATTCAGGGATATATTGTTGAGTCAGATTTCCATGTTAACTGGCATGAAGAATGATTTAGGCAAAGGCTAAAGTAAATTAGAAGATAGAGCAGATAGGAAATCGAACCTTAAAATGAGGATCACACTAATTCCCATTATCTGTCAAGTTCATGTTATACAGACCTATTTCTTCATTTCCAGTGCAATACCTTGTAATGTCCCACAGAATTTTCACTTTTAAAAGTCTGACAAAATGTAACATGTCATATATAAGAATATAAATGGTAAGCTCCTGATAAGAGGGTGAAAAAATGCTGTTCTTTTTATCATTTCTTTTTTAAGCTGGAAGCCCTGGAGACGTACACACAAGTCGGTGGAAGCATTTGGTAAGGCTGTAGGAACTAAAAGGGGGGGGCGGGCATCAAAATGAAATCTGAAAGGAAAGATTTAGGGATTCTTAAGCTTCTGAACTTTGGGGAATCTATTTCTTTTAAAATTTGCAAGTTTCATAAGAAACAGAAACAGCAAAACCTTGTGGCACCTTAAAGACTGTGATGGCCTGGGAATCCGATTCAGAGGCTGAACCGGAGGAATCCCAGCCTGCACAGGAGTCCCCGCCTCCAGGGCCGGCTGAACTGGGGCAGGGCCTTGATTCTGAAGCGCAAGCACCTGTGCCGGATCCTCAGGAGCAGGCACCAGGTGAATCCACTCTGGTTCCGGAGGTGGTTGAGGACTCAGTGCCTACAGGTGAGTCTCCCCCTGGGTCCAGTAACCCTCCAGCCTCTCCTGAACTGCAGAGGCTCAGGGCAGAGAGGCGGAGGGAACTGGTTTCTCCCAGGAGGAGTGCTCGCCTTAAGGCCAGGAGAGGCGGGTCTCCTGGAGGCCGGGACCGCCCCTGGCCTCAGAGAATATAAAGGCCAGTCAGCCCTGTCCCAGGTTGCGGGAGCAACGTCGTTGAAGAGCTGTTTTGGCCAGCACCCAGACCTGTTCCACCAGAGTTCCCGTCCTTGCCCAGCTCCTCGCTTCGGACCCCACCTCGCCCGTGGAGGACAGTCTACAGACCTGCGACCCAGGTCCTGGACCTCGCCCCATGGTAATCTCCCCCTGGGAGATTAATATATTTATTATGGCATAATATTTTGTGGACTACAATTCACTCCGTCAGATGCATGAAGACTTATCCTGAGATGTGTGTATGTCCATGAGGTTTTTTGGGGAGGGGGGTGTCATAATCAGGTCAGAGGGAAATTAAATGCAGAAAAGTAAAGGTAGTGATTCACCATTGATGACACAGGCATCCTGGCATCAGGAAGGCAATGAATACATACAGTGGTGCCTCGCAAGACGAAATTAATTCGTTCTGCGAGTTTCTTCGTCTTGCGGATTTTTCGTCTTGCGAAGCACGGCTATTAACGGCTTAGCGGCTATTAACAGCTTAGCGGCTTAGCGGCTTTAAGAAAAAGGAAACAAACTCGCAAGAACTCGCAAGACGTTTTCGTCTTGCGAAGCAAGCCCATAGGGAAATTCATCTTGCGGAACGACTCAAAAAACGGAAAACTCTTTCGTCTTGCGAGGCATTCATCTTGCGAGGTACCACTGTATAATGTACTAAGCATCCTTTGTTTTATTTCAGCTTACAAGTAATAGCATAGACATTGTTGGCACCCATCTATCTCAGGAGAAAATGGAGGAGTGCGCCTTTGGGGATGAAGTCAAACTGTTGAAAAGTTACAGCATCTGTGGCTGTAGAGACCAATATGGGAGAGACATGTATTGTTGCATCTGGGGCAGATGAAGGCATCCACTTGTGCCGCTCAGATGGTGTTTATTGCCTCTGTGCTCCTCCCAGTGTTCATAGCATGAGAAATGGGAAATGTGATGGCAATGTTGATAGAAGGGGTGGAGTTTGTATGCTCCTCCGCTTCATTGTTTACTTTCACCAGGAATGCCTTCTAGTTTTCAAAAGATCCAAAACTAATAATAATCATAGGAGACAGAAAAACTCCTAGGTACAGATTTATTTATTTTTTAAGGTAGAAAATTCTACAAGATTTCTGATTATTAGTTTTGTTGCTTCCATGTGCTTCAGTTTCTATGGGAATTTGGTGTTGTTTCAAGATGAGTTTTGAGATCATGTACTTCCTTTGTTTCTGAGCACAACGGATAATCATTTAATTGCTTGTATACTCTCTACACCTCCACTCATTTTTGTGTCTTGTAGGAGGGCAATCTGTTTCAGAGCTGAAATCTTTTGCTGCCAATTTGCCTCTGTTTCAGAATGCCTAATTATTTCATAGTATGAACTTTATGCACACACAACAGCATAGTTCTAACTATAGCCCCTTTCCACAGGCAGTCTGCTTTTGCTTGAAACGTATTACTGAAGATGTGTTTCATGAGCTGGTTGATTGTATTGAAGGGGAGGAAGATACCCACAGGGACTAATGGAAATTAAACTACAAACACTGAGTATATTTCATGTAAGATGAACTAAGAGGCAGTTCACACAAAGCCCAGACTTCTATGTACTGTAGGGTGCAGAAGCAAATGCCAGGCCTCCACAAAAATGGTGCCCATTCACATACCGTACTTTTCAGTCTATAAGACACCCCCATGTTTAAGATTCCCCCTATTTGGGGGGACTCAAATTTAAGAAAATGGCGGGAGGGAGATGGCTCAGTTGTTGAGTCTTTTTTGGATGGGGGATTGCACACAGTTGTACAGCTTTTTTTGGGGGGGGTGCCAAAAATCGCTCACCCGCAGCTCCGATGCTGACTATTGCCGGCAGCCGCCAACTGACCACCCACTTACCACAGCGACAGCCAATCACCGACAGACCTTCCACAGCTGAAAAGCACAAACCCACCTGAGATAAGCTGTCTGCTGACAATCGCACGCATCCCAGAACATCAGCCGCCAATCGCGGCAGCGACAGCCAATCCAGAGCAGTCCTTGCTGCAGAAACCAATCACAAACCCAAGCAGAGCAGCAGCAGCCAATCCAAAGAAGCTCTTCTAGCAGACAACAATCACCCACCAAATCGTCGCTGACAAGCTCCTGCTCACAGCTGCAGCCAATCACCTGTCCACCCCATTCACTATCCATGTATAAGACGAGGCATGTTTGTGAACATTATTTTAGAGTAAAAAAGACACACTTCGTCTTATACACAGGAAAGTACGGTAAGTCGAGGGTAAGTGCAGGGCCAGAATGGTGAGGGAGGCAGGAGGCTGAATGCAGGGAACCCCCTTTCACAAAGAGGGGGAGAATTTTGTCACATGAGAGTGTGTGTGCCCCTCAATCCCCACCCCTTGGCCTGTCCTTTATTTTGCCAGCCCTGGCCCACATTTTGCCCAGCCGAAGGTGGCAAACCTATCTGGTAGCTTCCAGTTGTTTTGGACCCGAATACCCATAGAAATTCAGCAATATTAAAGTGAGCTGAACTTTACCATTTAAATTAATGGGCCTCAAATTAAAAATGCTTACATTCTGCAGATTGGTGCCTTGGTCCCCCCCCCCCAAGCTACAAACAATACTTCTCCTAGATTTGTCAGGCGTAAGCCAGGAAGTATCATTATCAAATTTCTCCTACAACATTCACGCATAAGACTAACAAATCTGTTTGTTCCCTTTCTTCATTTCTTCCTTTGCTGTTTTGCAGCATGCTAGAGACTGAGTTACAAAACCGTGACTTTATTTCATGTGATAATTAATAGGCGCTCCTGATAGACACAGACCAGAGACGGAATGTACAAACAGTCAAGTTGTAAATTGGATTGTCAGGACTCATAAATCTGTTACCGTCCAAAGTGTGTATGTCGCACTAACAATGTTTTCCATTTGGGGTCTCAGGCGCAAAATTTACTTGCCAATTTGTCACGAAGGGAATGGGGGATGATGCGCTGTCGTATAATGATGGGGCTAATGAAAGCAATGGAAGACCTAGATTTGCTGCGTGTTTATAGCCCAGGCAAACTAATAATTATTAGTAGCTGTTGTAGTCATAGGCATAATAGCACTTAAAGCCCGCACTTCGCCAAATGGTCCCAGGGCACATTACAAAAATCACAGTGAAAACAAGTACAATTTATATTAAACAGGTAAAATAAAGCCAGCTCACCATGGTTAATTTATAATTTCCCTTCAAACCTGAAGAACTTGTGAATTAAAAAACATTGGGTTTATGAACAGATTAGTTCTTATGGTAAGGAGTTCTACCTTCTTCCAACAAAGCATCTCATCCACCCATCAACTGTCCTGGGAGCAATTATCACAGTTACTTTTGTGATGATTGGCATTAAGAAATAAAATATGCACTAAAGAAATTATAATGCCCCTTGAACAATGGTACATCAGGAAATAGAAATAGAATCCACACAAAGAGGACATTTTGTGTGTTTGTGTTTTGAGAGGAAGGAAGAATGGAAACTGCCATCACTGCCTGATAAGCCTTTATAACCCAAAGCCATTGTGGTGTAGGCATTAGAGTGTTAGACTAAGACCTGGGAAGCCATAATTCAAATCCCCACTCACAACTGAAGCTCACTGGGTGATCTTCGGCCAGTCACTGCCTCTCAGCCCAACCTACTTCACAAGGTTGTGGGGGTTAAATGTGGAGGCGGGGGGCGGGGAGAGCCAGGTGCACCACCTTAAGCTTGTTGGAGGAAAAGGTGGGATATGAATGTAATTTCATTTCATTTCACTTTTAATTCATATACCGCCTTCCCATATTACTATATATGGGGCTGAAGAAACAACAAAGATCACTCAGCTTATAACAATCTGATCCAGTACAACAATGCCATAATAAAAACATAACTTCAAAATGAACAACTTCTGTCAAATAAAGTAACATCCATTTACTGCACACATTTATTGTGTGCAATAGCACACAATAAAATTAAACATCCACAAATGATCATTAAACAGAAATCCACTCTTAATAACAATTACAGTAAATAATGTCTAAACTATAATCGATACAAATAACAGCGAGTCACTGTGCATAATGTTACACAATACAAACTGAGAAGCAACACACAACTTATAAAATTATTATTTTTTAAATCCCTAAATGCAAATAAATAATTCCCACCCTAAAAATGTGTACAGGGGTTTCACACTCCCTCTGGCCTGTCCCACCACCTCCCAGATTTTGACTGATTCCGCCCCCCGGAGAACTTGGAAGCTTGAATCTAACATTACACTTTGCAGAACCACTGACTATGCTCATAACATTGAGTCAGATGGGGCTCTGAGGCGACCGAGGTGCTCTAAAATGTGCACATGTCCATAAATGCACAAGAGAAGAAACATTTTCCTGACCTACAATGATGTAAAGCAACAACAACACTCCCCCCATACAAAATAGATTTCCTCTTTGGCTTCCAATCAGTTAGATCTGCAGGAATGCCAAAAGGATTACACCTTGACAGGCTGAGAGAAATTGCAGATAGATGCAGGCTACAGAGAGGAGATTTGACCTAGCAATTCAGCTGACAGTGAGTGAATTTTACGCGTGGAAGTCTGCTGGCGAAAATCATACCGCTACAGAGTTTACATAAAACACAGCTCAAATCCTCAGACCTCTTATTCCTCAGTAATCCTATTGATTTATTTATGCCCCGAGCCGCATTGATTACTTGTAAGTAAGTGCCTTGCCACCGCATTGTTTTCCTCCAGCAACAATGGGCATGGAACATGTCTGTGGCATGGCTAGATACAGGGTGCCGGAGGAGTGATTAAAGGGAAACAATTATATGAGAATAGATAAAAGAGGAACAACAGCAGCAAAACAGTAAACAGTGTGAAAAATTCCTTTGCTTCAGCAGAACTGTGAGCGGGTGAGTACAAAGACATCAATTAAGCTACCTCTTAAAGAGTTGCCACAGTTTTAACCTGATAAAGGCAAGAGCAGCATTTTTCAAAGTGATTAAACTAAGGTTTAATATCTTATGCTTCTTCCTTGGAAGCAGAAACAGCCGAAACAATCGTGCGTCAGGTTAATGCACCAAAAACCAAATCAAAACCTCACCCCTCCGTTTCTTCACCTGTTGGGACAGAGTGTACGGTCTGTGAATCTCATCTCTGGACTTATAATAAGACTCTGGCATATAATAAGAGAGGAAAATGATCTGGATTATTGTAGGGGAATGGGATTAGTAAATGGGCATTCATGGGGTCCTACTGTTACTTAGGCCCCAATTTATTTATGCTTTTAAAGGCAAGCACTCTTGTTGTGCTCAGACAGAACACTTGCACATGGACAGTGTGTTTCATTGATACTGTGGACTGTCTCCACCTCAAAATCCAGCCTGTCATACTTTCCAGTATCTGAGATGAAAGTTTGCAGGATGGCGAATCTCTCATCTTGCCTGGGCTTATTGGCTTCTTTTCAGTTCAACCAGACCCTCCAAGTGTTCCTATTTTCCAGGGACAGTCCCGGATTTACAGAAGCCGTCCCGATTTCTGATTCCATAGAATCATAGAACTGTAGAGGACCATCTGAGGACCATCTAGTGCAACCCCATTCAGTGCAGGAATATGCAGCTGTGCCATATGGATATCAAACCCATGGTATTATCAGCACCATGCTCTAATCAACTGAGCTATCCTGCTATTTTCATCAGAGAAATGCTGGAGGGTATGGAGTTATGCAGCTCTTGAGCCAAGGAGATAAGTAACAATACAAGCTTTAGAAGACATCTGAAGGCAGCTCTGTATTAGGAAGTTTTTTTAATGTTAAAGTTTTATTATGTTTTTATATATGTTGGATGTGGCAACCCAGTCAAATGGGTAGGGTATAAATAGTAAAATTATTATCATGGAATAGGACGTCCCTATTTTCATTGGAGAAATGTTGGAAGGTATGCTTCAATGACTAGTGTACTCTTTAGCATATGAAATAATACCACTTCAGATAATGTGCGTGACTGGTATCTCTTTTGAGATGAGTTCAAGTTCTCCTTTCTGTGGCTCATCTTCTTCCTCCTTCCCTTACCCCTCCTTCCCTGGAACAGTGTCATGTTAGAAAAGTTCTCCTGGGTCAATTTAGCCCCCTGAGCTTTTGTTCTGTTTGCCTTTTACGAATTCTCTTTCAGCTAGCTGCAGCTAAAGCCCCAATGGGTATTGTTAAAGTCTCGTAAAGGGAATTTTAAATCATTACAAATACATTACACTAAATGTTGCCACATTTAGCTTTTATTAGCAAAGGGTTTCATTTATATGCTGTTGTTTTTGTGCACATAATATTGTGTAAATGCAATTCTGACACTTCTGTTTCCAAGCATGCTACAGGTTTAGCTGTTTCTGAAGTGTTGATCTTGCAACGCAGGACAGTGTTGAGTGTTTCTTTTCATGATAATGGCTGCCGTGTGAAAGGGCTCACAACCACACTGCCACCATTACCTAGGATGGATGTGGAGGAGCCTTTACAGGAGCCAACATCTGTACTATATATATATATATATATATATATATATATATATATATATGTGTGTGTGTGTGTGTGTGTGTGTGTGTGTGTGTGTGTATTACCCCACCTCTCCTTCTAGGAGCTCAAGGTAGCACACATGGTTCCCTTCCTCCCCATGTTACCCTGACAACAACCCTGTGAGGTAGGTGAGGCTGAGCATTTTTGATCCATGGTTACCCAGTGAGCAGGGTTTTTGAATGAATGAATTTACTTTATTACAGTCACAGACCAACATGAGCAAAACATCTAAACAAATAGCATAACAGTATCTCTAAGCCGATGATTATTAAATAAATGGGAGCAAGAACCAAACGTAGATTAAAACATATACCTAGAATACTTGATTAAACATAGGTAATGGATGAGTAAAAACTGATAAGATAAATTAAAAGAGATCAGTTAAAAACAGCAGTATGGGGTGGGGCTTCAGAATATGGGCCTTCAATTTAGGACTGATTTGTAGCATAGATCATCCTTCAACGGATATCTATCATGGCAGCGCAAAATCTGGCAACTAAATATGTGACTTCTGGGCTTTCGTCCTGTAGTAATAGGGAGATCTAGTGTTGTTCTGAACGCCCAGGGAACTTATATAGGATAGGCTGGATAAACCTGGCTCGAATGTCTATGTAATAATACCAAGGAAGAAGGACATGATCCGTTGCTTCCTGCTGCCCAGAGCCCCATGGGCATTTCCTCTCCTCATATGGTATCTTCCTGTAATGGCCTTCCTGGACTGCTGAAGGGATGGCCTGACATCGGGCCAAAGTGAAAGCCCTTTTGGTATTTCAAGGTTAGCTATGTATGGCATTTGGGAAGTCAAATAAATATCTTCTAGGTTTTTGAACCATTGTCCTCCCGGGTGCAGTGTCAAGCAGTCCTGTGGACAAACTTGGATAGGCTTAGGTTTTCCCCAAGCAGATCCCAATCATGGTCTCTCCCACAAATAATTTTGTACTGAGCAGAAAGAACAGCTTGAATGCTTATTCTTAGGGTATGAAAAGTACCTGGGCCATTCTTGGGTGACTCTGAGCACTGCATAAAATGTTTGAAGTGCTGGATTTTTGCTGCACTGGCCCATAGAACAGAATCACCCTATAAATGCAGAAGCAGTAGCTTATGCAAATCAGACTGTTATAGTGCAAGTTGAGCTCTAATTAAAGCAGTTGATTTGTGTGAAGCATATGACATTAAGGTCATTATTACAATTATAGTTAGCTGCCTTTCCCACCCCCCCACCCTCTCCTGTGTGAAACCCCCTTGCTTTGAAATATATTATCTAATTTGCATTTTATTCCAGTATCCTGATATTTGATCCTTCATGTATATATTTTAACTCCCACAGCAGACTCTACCAGATAATACAGGATCGCTGAGTCAGCAGCCTAAAGGTAGCGCAGCATGTAATTACTGTATTTCCTCTTCCCGTCTCTACTGGGGCAGACATCTGCTTTGTAGGCATGGGAAAATGACTCATACAGCAACAAGGTAGACCCCTGGATCCTCAGTGTAACCTCTGTACAATTCCAGTTCTCAGCATCAGTATAAATGTTGTACTTGTAGGAATGTTACAATCTGCTTCTCCGACAGTCAGCTCTATTAGGGACACCAATCGTGAAGCTGAGGCTCCAATACTTTGGCCACCACATGAGAAGAGAAGACTCCCTGGAAAAGACCCTGATGTTGGGAAAGATTGAGGGCACAAGGAGAAGGGGACAACAGAGGATGAGGTGGTTGGACAGTGTTCTCAAAGCTACCAGCATGAGTTTGACCAAACTGTGGGAGGCAGTGGAAGACAGGAGTGCCTGGCGTGCTCTGGTCCATGGGGTCACGAAGAGTTGGAAATGACTGAACGACTAAACAACAAAAACAAGGCACAGGTTATACATTCAAAGATGAAAACCTGGTTAGTCCGTTCCACTTCCTTGTGGGGAGGAGTTGCGGTGGACCACGTGGCCACCCACTCTCTCCAGGGGTGGGGGACGAAGTCCCACGTTGCCCTGGGGATCCTGGCCACGTCAACACTCAGCCAGCCAATCTGCTGGCTGGTGGGGGCGTGGCTGGGACCATTTAAATGGAGGCGAAAGCCAGAGGGATTCCTCCTGGCTTGCTCCTTCAATCTCCCACCCTCCCTCCCTTGTTTGCAGGTTTTCATTGGCCTTGCTATGGACCTTGGTTGGTCGCCATTGAGGGGCCTGGTAGGAATTTTTCCACTTGGCAAAAGTGGCACGGGCCATTTGGTTTTGCCTACCTCGTAGCAATAGTCACAACTTTGTAAGATTTGGCAGCTAGGCATTGGTTGATCTTGTGATGGGAGAGGGGAAGTGTGGCCATCACCTGCCCCTTCAAGCTTAAGGGTATTCCATTAAAGGAATCCGGGGGTGTGGATCTTGTCCGAAGCCCAGGGCAGGGCTAGGGCCATGACACGACCCTGTTGGGAATACCTGGGGGAGCTTGAGTAGGTCTGCATCGATGGGGCTCCCCCTTCTGGTGGTTTACCTTTACCGGACTCCCTGCGCAGCGGGCAAGAGTCAGATATAGTCGGGTCCATTCAATGCCTAAGCCAATTACTGCTCACATTCTGTAATCAATAAAGTTGTGGCCAAAATTTACCCAATAACATTAACCTAATATCTGTGTCCTGGTGTGTTTTATTCCTCAACAAGGGGGTAGTTGCGGGGTCCTTGCTGCAGAGTGTTTCTTTTCGTTATTTGTTGCTTAGTCATCACAATCTCACAGTTTCTTCCATGGAGCTTCACAGCTCTTACACCACTTGCAAGGTCTCCTTTGCTGAAAATCATTTCTATTCTTTGCAGAAAATAAGTCTGTATGTGGATTCCTTTGCAGGCCCAGGCTTGGTCACAATTAATCCATGTACACAATACATCTCTTTGCACCTCTGAGTGCATAAAGGTCTATAGAACAAGGTGAATATATATCAATGTTCCATTTTGCATTTATGAAGATTATTGTTTGCTTCTCTGTATCAAAACAAAACCTATCCCATATATGAAGACTACGTCTTGGCATCATTTGTTCACTCACTTTTTATAGAGTTCCATTTATTGTTCTGCCAGTTGGGCTCCATTCACTTCCATTTTCCATTCATTCCAAAACAAACACACATTGAAAGCAACCCTTAAATAAGAAACTACAGAGCATACCAACATTCAGAATATTTTAATAAAAATGTGATGGGAGGACAATTCCTTCTTCACTTCAGGGATGTGGATGGGGCTTATGATCCCACATACCGCTGAATCCATTTGTGAGCACAATCTTACATATGTGTCTAAGGAATGCTTTGTTGCTGTGGAGTGAGGATCCAATACAGTGGTACCTCTGGTTACAAACACCTCAGGTTACAAACATTTCGACTCCACTGACCCGGAAGTAGTACCTCAGTTTAAGAACTTTGCCCCAGGATGAGAACAGAAATCGTGCGGCGGCAGTGGGAGGCCCCATTAACTAAAGTGGTACCTCAGGTTAAGAATGGTTTCAAGTTAAGAATGGACCTCCAGAACAAATTAAGTTCATAACCAGAGGTACCACTGTATAACTTTCTCATTAGAAACTATCACTGGAAGGAAATAATTGCTGTGAATCTACTGGATTCCTTTAAACCTCTTCACTTTAGACACATATTTAGATGATGTTGGGGATGGAAGGGCTATGGAGATAATCTTCTCTTGCCTTCTATAGAGTTGTGTGGTGATAACAACCCCTTTGGGGAAAGAAGTTGCAGCATGCATAAATATTACTTTGAAAATGTCCTTCTCCTTGTCCATATTTTAAGCTTTGTTCCTAGCAGCAAGGGCATGTCAAAACACCAGTTGGCATGGTTTCTAAGAGCTCATTTCCCAACCAAGGGCATTATCCTAAAACATTGGAAGTCCTCCATTACTCCTAGCACTGACCAACGGCTGAGGGATTCATTAGACCAAGCAGAGGTCTGCTTTAAGCAAGATAACTCTGGAAAATGTCGTGCCATTTGGCAGAATGTTCTGGATTTGTAGGGTGACTGGACTGTGTGGCTGTGAAGCTTACTTGTGTGCCTCGTTGATCGATTTGGCAACTGAACTTAAGTTTTATTTGGTTTTCAATCCTCCTTTTTCTGTCTTCCTCTACTGCATATTCAGTAACTCCCAACTAGAGAAAGGAGTTTTGGGGTATAGGGAAATTGGGAGAATAATCCAGATATAGTACTCTGAAGAAGCAAAGACGCAGAAATACAGTGGTACCTCGGGTTAAGTACTTAATTCGTTCTGGAGGTCCGTTCTTAACCTGAAACTGTTCAAACCTGAAGCACACTTTAGCTAATGGGTCCTCCTGCTGCTGCCACACCGCCAGAGCACGATTTCTGTTCTCATCCTGAAGCAAAGTTCTTAACCCGAGGTAATATTTCTGGGTTAGCGGAGTCTGTAACCTGAAGCGTATATAACCTGAAGCGTCTGTAACCCGAGGTACCACTGTATGCCATTCTGTCAGGGCTTCTTTTCAGCCGGAACTCACCAGAACTCAGTTCCGGCACCTCTCAGGTAGGTGCCATTGCCATTCTGAGAGAATGAGGGAGGTGTTCATGGTGAGTTCTGGCACCTCTTTTTTCTATAAATAAAGCACTGCATACTATCCATGTCTGTCTTTTACGTACTTACCACTTCTACGTGTGCATCTGTTGTGATAGGACCTAAAAGCAGTGGGAATGGAGAATAGATCACCAGAAATCTTTGAATGAATGACAGTTTAATCAGGTACACACAGAGCATGATTGTAGCAACTGCAAACCTGCAACAAACTAATAAGAACTGTAATTATCCAGCCAATACACTATTCTTGGTATCCTACTAAAATATGAATGGTTCGGAGTGAAGGGCACGGTTTTATCATCCATCCTAATTACTGAAATTACCTTCGGTTATCTAGGTATATTATGCAAAACTCACCATAAATTCTCATTATAGAAGATGCAGTCTATGGAGCTGTGTGGATGAAATTACATCCGGAACCCCTAAATCAGAAAATATGAGTTTTCTAACCTCATTACTATGAAGTATGTTTCATCCATCAGAGAGGTATATTGGCAGGCAGCCATATACCTTTTATTCCATAAAAGCAGGGGTGACTACCCATTGGGGCTCCAGATGTTGCTGTACTACAGCTCTCATCATTCCTATTGGTCATGCTGGCTGGTACTGATGAGAGTTGGGAGTTCAACAACATCTGGAAGGCCACAGGTTAGCCATTCCTGCCATATACCGTTTATCAGCTGTTCAAGGATAGCCTGTCTCAGCTGAACTCTTTGATCCACCTGGATTTTTCCATCACTTTAGAGTTTCCATGGCTACAGAACCCATTCCTGGTTCCGCTGAAGCTGCTTGCTATGGAACTTATGAAGCCTTTAACATTCACAGAATGTAGTTATGGAGAAATGACACATTACAGCTAAGTTTTTTCAGAGTTTGCCCAGGCTCCATTTCCTTCTCTCTGCAAACTACCTTTTGTTCTGCTCCGTGGGACAAACCTATGGAGGATTTTTAATTCCCTTCCCACAGCATCACGAACTGCACGTCTCCCTGTCACCATCATGAGCTGGGGAGAGGGGAATGAAGGAGATAAAATCTAGAGGAGGTGGGCAAGTTGTGAGGAGATGGGAGACTGGGTGAGCTGCAAACTGAACAGGAGTTGGGAGGAAATGTAAAGGGAAAGGGACCCAGCAGGGTTGGGGTGGCAGAGGCTGGTAAGCAGATAGGGTTGGTCAAGCTCATAATAAAAGTAATAACACATTGTGTGGCGAGATCCCGCCTCCCCCAGGAAGAAATAAAGACACAGGGCACCAAATATTAAGGTTAATGGGTGAAATAGGCCACAACTTTATTGATTACAGGAATGAGCGGTATTGGCTTAGGCATTGGTCCTAAAGACTAACAGGCTTCAGCCCGATTGCATGAAGACTGGCAAGGGTTAACCACCAGTAGGGGAAGTCCTGCTGAGGCAGGTCAACTAGGAGCTCCCCCGGGATCACTGCTTGGGGGCGTGCCTTAGGCCCACACCTCCATAGGTTTCGGACAGGGCAACGCCCCCCGGAGTCCTTTATCGGACTACCCTTTGCTGTGGGGGGAGACGATGGTGCTTCCTCCCCCCCTCCACATACTCTTAACCCTCCCTTACCAATGCCTAACCAACAATGCTGAAGTTGTGATGAGTTACTACGAGGTGGGCGAAAAACCAATTGGCTGAAATTACCAATTGGGAAAAATTCCTACCAGGCCCCTTGTGGCGACCGACCATAGTCCATAGCAAGGTCCAGGCGTGGCGAAAAAAGGGAGAGCCTCGGCCACGCCGGCCCTAAATAGGGCAGGCCACGCCTCCCCCCTCAGCCAGCCTATTGGCTGGCTGGGCGGATGACGTGGCCGACGATTCCCCTGATCTCGCAGGGGCTGGGAATAGCCCCCGCGCACGTGGGGTGGGCGTGATGCCCGCAACCCCACCTCCTCCCAAGCTCGGAAGTGGCTTTGTCATCATTCCTCAAATACAGAAGCTGATTAAAATGGCGACATAACTTGGGGGTCATGTGATAGCTGTTACTTCACATACAAATAAGTACAATAATGTGTTTATTTACTGTGAAATATTTTTCTCCCCCACCCCACTCTTCCTAAGGTGGGGAAATGTGTGCAAAGTTCCTGTGAACTGGAGCTGGGTTTTATTTGAAGTTGGGGAAAAGAGATCTGTAATCTTCCCTTTTGAAATGAATTGCAGAGGCACCAAGGTCTATTTGAGCTGAACCTTGACACTGCTTTGAAGTGGTGCAAAGCAAAGTGGAACACAAACACACACACACACTATTCCACTGGTTGGAAATGATATAGACTGTTTTGTGATGAATGGTACTGGCAAGCCATTGACTCAAAAAATGAGCAGCGGCTGCTGTGCTCTTTGATGGCTAGGGAGGAGAGAGACTCAGTGTTTGCTGTTTCCAGCTGCCTTGTTCTGCCCTCCAAGTCCAAGAGCCTTCAGGTGGGACCTGTCTCTAAAAGAACTGTGAGGGGTGGGAGCAGTCAGTGAGGAGAGGTGCCACCACACAGCTGGCCATGGAGTCACTGTCATTTCCCAGGTGGAGGATCAAGGAAGAAGAAGAGGAGGAGGAGGAGGAGTTTGGATCTGATACCCCGCTTTATCACTACCCGAAGGAGTCTCAAAGCGGCTAACATTCGCCTTTCCCTTCCTCCCCCACAACAAACACTCTGTGAGGTGAGTGAGGCTGAGAGACTTCAAAGAAGTGTGACTGGCCCAAGGTCACCCAGCAGCTGCATGTGGAGGAGCAGGGAAGTGAACCCGGTTCACCAGATTACGAGTCCACCACTCTTAGCCACTGCACCACATTGGCTCAGAAGCACCACACCAGATACACTGGAGAGAGACTCCTTCTTTGTCATCAGGCTGTTTCCACTTTCCTTGCCCTATCCTCCAGCCATGGGAGCTTTCATAAATGAGCTGCTTCCAGGCATACTCTGGGTATAACGATCCCTGGTAACGAACCGGCTAACCAGCAGTAAGCAGACTCCCATTAGTTCAAGATAGCTTTATTTACAGAAGCAAACATACAGAGTGGAGCTTCACACTCCCTCTTAGTGGCAATAGATCTTCTCATCTGAATCAGAGTTCCGCCTCCAACAGGAATGACGCCAGAACCTCGTATTTCTACCCTTTCCCTTCCGCTCCTCTTTGCGGCATTCCCAACGTCGAGACCTAGGTCTGGGAGCTTGGACCGGCCCTTCCCCACTGTCAGTGGATAGAGTTTCTGAGCCTCTCTTATCTGTTTGCAGCCTCACCTCGCCATGTCCACCTTCCAACTCTCCCTCTTCATCTGAACTAGGACCTTGTGAAGGGCAGGCTGTGGGCTGTCAACTTTGGAATCTAGCTCTTCTCTCTCATCAGAAAAGTCAGCCTGTGGACTGTTAGTTCTGAAGTTTAAGCCTTCTGTTGGGTCCTGGGGGGACATGTTCCTGACACTGGGGGCTTTCTGGCCTTTAGGGTTGACTGCCTGCTGAGGGCCTAAAGGGCCCTGCCCTTGCCTCTTTCCACCTGGCTTGGGGCGGGGCCTGACAAGCTTCATAAGGACTGCAGCTGCTGCTTAGCACCAAGGTCTCCTCTTTTAAATTCTTTTTAATTTTCATCTGTGTTGTTTTAAATGAGACCATCTTGGCTGTGAGCCCTGGAAGTCCTGCACCCTGCCTTACTGGCCTTTTCCCATCTGACCTGGGACAGTGGAGTGCTGACTGACTCCAGCTACAAAAGCTGAGGCTGTTGAACAGATTCTTGTGCTGGAGTATTGGTTAAGGAGGGGTTGAAAGAGCTGTTGCTTTTATTGTTGTATCTCTAGTTTTAGATCTTATGATTTATATGGAAAATGTTGGGTTGTGTACTTTTTGATGTGATTTATTTATTGTTTATGACTTCTGTTATGTCTGTAATTATGTAAATATTGTCACGTTGTGAGCTGCCTCCAACTTTCAACTATGGAAAGGGGGCCTACAAATGAAATGATGATGATGATGCATAAAAGATGGGGGTGATGCTGGGTATTAATGTCAGCAACATTTTTGTTACTTTTCGATGTGAAGGTATTGGGTATTTTTATTGATCTATTGATGGGCTTTATGCTCACATGGATGCTGATGTATGTTAAATGAACTTATAATTTGGGATTTTTCTAGTGTTATGTTGTAGCAATATAATGATGTAGACTGTTTGTTGCTTATATGAACCATTCTGACCATACTTGTAGAAAACGTCATATGTGAATAAATTGATTTTGACTATATCTAATGTGTATTTTGAAGAATCAGAATTCTGGGAATGAGCCTTGAACATCAAGGAGTAATTCTAAGAACATCTTTGCTGGAATCAAAAGGACTTGTTTATTAATTAGTCAGATGAGCTCACAAAGAGACTGTTTCTAGGGAAATCATACGATTTAGAGAATTAGCCAAAAAACCCAAGAACTTTACATTCACGGAAACATCGTTCTGTGTATGACAAATACAACATTCCTAATTGTTCACTAGAGCATTTTTAGTTTATTGTGTGCATCAAGGTTAATAGTATGTTGATATTATGCTTCTTAAATATGTGGCATAGGCATTTTGAGTATTATTATTTTTTAAATTTTCAATTTAACCTTGAAGGAGGAAATACTAATTAAATACTTTATCCCACGTCACTGATTGTGTATATATATGTGTGTGTGTGTCCTACAAGCCTATATTTGTGTACTGAAAACACAATGCTAACATTAAAGAATTTCAGCTCAGCTTAATGACATTTCTTTCTTCTCCAGAGTTATTAGGGCAAAAGTGGGCAATCTGTTTGCCCATACAGTATTAGATAGATGGCAAGGACTTTGCACCAGTGGACATGGCTGAGTCAGTGACAAGGCAGGCCTGGGCTTGTGGCCAAACAGTTCACACCCAATTACTCTAACTCATGCAACATATACATTCTTTCTCTCATGCAGCTACTACTATGCTACAAGATCCACTGTCCTGTGATATCATATATGAGTTTGCACTACTGATGAAGCCTAGGATGGCGAAACAAGGCTAATATCCCAGAAATCCTTGTCTTAGACTGTGAAAGGATTCTGTGGAACTGCAACAACCTTTCAGGTGGAAAGATTGTTGGACTCTATGAACAGACAGGTGGACTAGACACTTTCACATATATGGACCTCATGCATAAACTGATTAGAGAATGAACTGATCCACTGGGTCTTCTACGTTTCTTGTTGAACTTTATGAACTACTTCTGTTGAAATCTACAATTCAATACAATGAATGGTATATATTATTTTTTCAAATGTACAGCCGGTTATATCTTATGTGTTTATTGAATATGTTTCATGTAACCAGAGGTTTGTTGTTGTTTTGCTCACTAGCTATCTGACCAGCTAAGGAAACACAATTTACATGAAAAGACTGATGAAATGGGATAACGCTCCTTGTATTCCACTGTCCCCATCACAATCATTATCTCCTCATCAGCACAGGGGGACAACAAACTTAGCACGATTTGGCAAGTGTGGGGACCACCGTAAATGCCACTCAGGGCCACATGCGGCCTGCAGGTTGACCACCATAAAAAAGAGGATCAAGCTAGCCCACTAACCCATATGCCAGCTAGCCATGAGCAGCAGTCCTTCATGCAAGGAGGGATTGTGAGACAATCAGGATTTTCTCTTGCTTGCAAGGAGCCTTACGATGCACCACTTCCAACTTTAGGTGAGGCTCACATCCACTTGAATGGTCATCCATCCCAAGGTACTTCCCTCACAGAGACGACTAGGCAGTCAAACAATTGCAAGAGGTGTTGAAATTTTGGGAAGTTGGATAGTTACAATGGAATGGTCTCGGGGCGGGGTGCACATTTTTATTCTTATTTATTTGTTCAAAATAAAAAATAAATAAATTATTAAATTAAAAAAAAACCAGGCATCAGGCAGATGCCTAGTGACACCCAGTTTTCTATGCAAAGGGAAACTTTTTTGTATGGACTTCTTATGTTAACTCCACCCAGTGCTATTTTTCTAGAAAATGAGGTGCCAGAACTCACAATGAACGCCTCCCTTGTTCTCTTATAATGGCAATGGTGCCCACCTGAGAGGTGCCAGAACTTTGTTCCATTGAGTTCTGCCTGGGGGGAAAAAATCCGTAACTCCACCTGTAATTGGATGTGGTACAGCTTAAATGAAGGTTTATTATCCCTCAGTGGATTATAAGCCTGAAGGTGTGACGCAAGTCAGTTAAAACCAATGGGAAGAGATTGTCACAGTTTTTAAAAATGGCAAAATGAGAAATTTAGCATCGAGGAAATGACAAACTAAGAAATCGTGTGTGTTCTCATGTTCAGTCCAGGCACATGTTTACCACTAGAGAGCCATAGAGTGTAACGCTTTGGATTAAGAGTTGAAAAGACCATAAATATTGGCTGAAGACAGCAGAAATTGAAACATCAATTTGATATATGGCCATGAGCTGGAAGACTTGTGCCCTCTTCCACAATAACAAAAACGAGAGAAAAGGGTAGGATTGGGAAAGGCAGGGAGGGAGTGAAAGACTAGCCAACAAAACTGATGTCCTGATCTTGAGTGATTAGAAAGTAAGAACCAATCAGAATGTTTTGCTTATCTGCTTCAGCCTTGTGTGAAAAGGCCTCATGAGATAGGCTGACTATTGGTGGATAAGAGCAAGTAAGTATATACAGTGGTACCTTAGTTCTCAAACACCTTGCTACTCAAACAACTTGGAACCCAAACACTGCAAACGCAGAAGTAAGTGTTCCGGTTTGTGAACTTTTTTCAGAAGCCAAACGTACTCCATTTTGAGTGTTATGCTTCTGATTTGAGTGCCATACTTCCATTTTGAGTGTTACGCTGAGGTCTGTCTGTTTTTACTATTTATTTTGTGTTTCTTTTTGTGGCTCTTTTTGTTTTGTTTTTGTGACTGTGTGGAACCCAGTTCAGCTACTGACTGAATGATTGTGTGACTGCAGTACATGGTTTATTGCTTTCATTTTATGGCTCAGTGGTCTTGTTAGTAAAATTCATGTTAAATTGTTGTTTTAGAGGTTGTTTTTAAAAATTTGAAATGGATTAATCCATTTGGCATTACTTTCTATAGGAAAGCGTGCCTTGGTTTTGGAACGCTTTGGTTTTGGAATGGACTTCTGGAACGGATTAAGTTTGAGAGCCAAGGTACCACTGTACTTGTAGAAGAGATTTATTTCTCATTTTTCAGGTTTGTGAACAAACCAAGAAGTAACGAGAGAGAGAGAGAGAGAGAATGAACTCACACATGACTTCAATTTTCTACCTGAATTTTACTTAGGAGGAGAGAAGCAAAGATAATTAACACATTTTCGAAATGTGAGAGAGGTGGCAATTTTGAGACCAAATGCAAATTAAGTACTCTTACGCTGCTGTTGTTTTTCTCATGGGAACACTGTAATGGCCATCTCAGCTCTAAGAAGATGTCAGACAGGTATTGGTGGGCTGCCATATTTTTTTTGCTACATCTGGAAAGTTTGCATCAGAGCATCAGAGCACAGAAGGGAAATAAAGGCATATCCTTTCCCTGCTTACTTTTACCTATGGTTGGGTGAATCTGTAATTGCTGGTTTCTTTCAGTTAAGTCCCATTTTCCCTATTTCATCACTGGTTTATAGATCTATTTATTTTTAAGACCTTAATGAAAATTCAGCAGCAATTTAGTGCAATTTCCCTTCTAATATACACATTTTTTGTCTGCAATTTTATATAATACAGTGGTACCTCAGGTTAAGTAATTAATTCGTTCCGGAGGTCCTTTCTTAACCTGAAACTGTTCTTAACCTGAAGCACCACTTTAGCTAATGGGGCCTCCTGCTGCCGCCGTGCCGCCGGAGCACGATTTCTGTTCTTATCCTGAAGCAAAGTTCTTAACCCGAGGTACTGTTTTTGGGTTAGTGGAGTCTGTAACCTGAAGCGTATGTAACCTGAAGTGTATGTAACCCGAGGTACCACTGTAACATCAAACCTAAAAACATAAAGATAAAAATGAGTACAATGTATTATTTCTCTATCTTCTACACATTTTCTAATACTAACAATGTGAATGTTTATTTAAATCCTGCCGTCAAGTCTATAGACTTTCTTTGTTTCTGCAAGTATAATATAAATGGTTCCCATTCTTTTTCAAAGTCACTGTTGCCTTTTTCTCTTAATCTGTCTGTCATTTTTGCCAGTTCTGCATAATTCATCAGATTCTCTTGCCATTGTTCTTTAGTTTGTATTTCTCCAGTCTTCCAGTCTTGTGCAATCAACATTCTCGCTGCTGTAGTGGCGTACATAAATAAAGTCCTCTTTTCCTTCGGTATATCTTGACCCAAAATACCTAGGAGAAAGGCTTCTGGCTTTTTTTTTACAAAAGTTGTTTTCAACATTTCCTTCAATTCATTATATATCATTCCCCAATAAGCTTTTACCTTTTTGCAAAAAGGTATTTAGTTATATCCAACCTCTCCTTCAAGGACCTCAAGATGACATACATAGTCCTCACAAGAACCCTGTGATGAAGTAGGTTAGACTAAGAGACTGCGACTGGACCAAGGTCACCCAGTGAGCTTTATGACTAAGTGAGGATTATGAACCCTAGTCTCCCAGGTCTTAGTCTAACCATTACACCACACCAAATCTTTATATAAAAGAACATTGCAGAAAACAGGAAGGAGTTTATACAACATAGACACATCGTATTTCCAAATAGTACCAATAAAGGGGGGGGTGATGTTCCGGTAGACAGGAAAAAGGAAATTCTGCAAATGCTTAACTGAGCTTCAGCTGACTCAGAGTCAATACAGTGAGCAAAGTCTTAACAGCTGGTGATAATCCTTGACTATCTTGAAAAGAAGGCTGTAACATGTCACTGATGCGATCAGAAAACTTAAAATGGCATCAAAACCCAGTCTTCTTTAAACTAAAAAATCTCAACAGAAGGCTGGTGTGGTTGTGATGGTGTTGAATAATGCATTTACTGTGAGTTAAACAATAAAAACTTTGAAACCCGTGAGGTGCAGCGTTTCTTCATTTAAACCTTATGCCTGCTATCCCAGTTCATTACTGACTTAACATGTGTCTGAGTTGGAGCGGAAGCTTCCCAGGCTTTGGGAAGAAGTTGTCAGGGGAACATAAAGGGGGCTAGGCTAATCCCCCAGTCCACTGACAACACACCACTGATATAAGTCCTAGCTATAAAGGCTCAGGGGACGCGGGTGGCGCTGTGGGTTAAACCACGGAGCCTAGGACTTGCCGATCAGAAGGTCAGCGGTTTGAATCCCCGTGACAGGGTGAGCTCCTGTTGCTCGGTCACTGCTCCTGCCAAACTAGCAGTTTGAAAGCACGTCACAGTGTAAGTAGATAAATAGGTACTGCTCTGGTGGGAAGGTAAACGGCATTTCCGTGCACTACTCTCCTTCGCCAGCAGCGCCTTAGTCATGCTGGCCATATGATCCGCAAGCTGTACGCCAGCTCCTTCAGCCAATAAACTGAGATGAGCGCCGCCACCCCAGAGTCGGTCACGACTAGACCTAACGGTCAGGGGTCCCTTTACATTTATAAAGGCTCAGACAAGCATGTAGAACAGGGGTCAGCAAGGTTTACTGGCCATGGGCTGGATCACTCCCACAGAGATTGTCCATGGGCCAGACTGGTGCAGCGCGATGCTGGAAATTGCATCTGCGCATGTCCGTGGCACCGGAAATCACTTCTGCGCATACCCAGATGCCGCAAATTGCACCTGTGCAGAAGCGATTTTTGGTGTCTGGACATGCGCAGATGCAACTTCCAGTATCTGCACGTGCGCAGACATGATTTCCGGTGCCGTTTGACGAGTCCCCGCACCGCATATAGCTGGTTTATCGCAGCGTGTGAGGGATTCGCTTAGTTCGGGGGTGGCTCGTGGGATGGTAAAATGGTCTTCGTGGGCCATATCCGCTCTATGGGTAGCACGTTGCTGAAACCTGATATAGAACCTATGGCCTTCTAGATGTTCTGCTCCATCTCCCATCATCCCAAGATGGCTTTGGCTGACAATAGGTTGAGTCCAAGAACCCCTGAGGGCAACAGATTCCCCATCCCTGCTCTAAGCTGATTATACTCAGGCAGTAGAGGAAATGATCAAGAAAACAAAGAATATAGTACAACGGCAAAGAAAACAACCTGTGTCTAGACAGGTAATTTTTGTTCTGTATGCTAGTAAATGCAGTCACATTTCCAGCCATCGACAGTGATCTATTAGGCAGCTCTGTATCATATCAAGCACTGAATAAAAAGAAAGAAAGAGGCAATTTTGCTGTGCTTTTGGAATTTAATATTCAGGTTAGTGGACTCCAACTGAAAACAAAAAAGGCAGGCTAGTGGATCTGATTGCAGAACTAGAGGCTTGCAGTGCACTAATGAGTGAGTTTTCTAGCCAGCGCCTCACAGGCTGCTTTGTGGTCTTCTCCGATTTCTCATTTCTTCCTGGCTCGCAGCAGCCTGCTTTCACAAAACAGATCTGATTGGGTCACGTGTCAAACCGATGGGTCTCTGCAGAAAGCAGTGTGGAAGTGTTTGAGACTGAGCATGGGGATTGCAAAGGCTTTGATGAAAGATGCATTGTGAATGAGAGAGACTGTGATGTTATGCTAAAGGAAAAGAGCTGCCTGGTTGGGAAGCAAGCTGCTCTTTTCCTTTAGCACAGGGTGGAACATCATCATCATCATCATCACCATCATTTTGTTATCTGTATCCCACTCATCTGACTGGGTTGCCCCAGCCACTCTGGGCAGCATCCAACAAATATAAAAGCGTAGATAAAAAAATAATCAAACATCAAAAACTTCCATATAGAGGGCTGCCTTCAAATGTCTTCCAAAAGTCGTATAGTTGTTTATCTCCTAGACATCTGATGGGAGGGTGTTCCACAGGGTGGGGGCCACTACCAAGAAGGCCCTCTGCCTGGTTCCCTACAACTTCACTTCTCACAGTGAGGGAACCACCAGAAGGTCCTTGGAGCTGGACCTCAGTGTCTGGGCTGGACAATGGGGGTGGAGACGCTCCTCCAGGTATACTGCGCCAAGGTTGTTTAGGGCTTTAAAGGTCAGCACCAACACTGAATTGTGCTCAGAAACATACTGGAAACCAGTGCAGATCCTTTAGGACTGGTGTTATGGTCCTGGCAGCCACTCCCAGTCACCAGTCTAGCTGCTGCATTTCATGAAACCAGGCAGAGGGCCTTCTCAGTAGTGGCACCCGCCCTGTGGAACGCCCTCCCATCAGATGTCCAAGAAATAAACAACTATCTGACTTTTAAAAGACATCTGAAGGCAGCCCTGTTTAGGGAAGTTTTTAATGACTGGTGTTTTAATGTATTTTTAATCTTTTGTTGGAAGCCACCCAGAGTGCCTGGGGAAACCCAGCCAGATGGGAGGGGTATAAATAATAAATCATTATTAGTATGACTATAGTGTGATCTACAAAGTTAATTGTGAGGACTAAAGGTCTCTCCATGAACATGTATACCAGGTCTGAACGTCCTTAATGACTCTGACCTTGTTTATGCCGAAAAAGGAAATGATGTCTTCATTGCCAAACCTGCATTGGCCATTTGAAATAATAGAATTAAAAATGATAAAGTGGTTTTTCTTTTCAGCAGTTTCTAAGCTACTCTAGAAACTGAAGGAATGTTTTGCATGTAGTCCAAACAGCACAGAGAAATAGAAGAAATGCGGGGGCCTGAATAAATGGACAGTTAATAAGTTAGTAAGTTTCCTCTGTGTGAAAGGAGCATTTGAATGAAAAATGCAGGGGAAATATTCACCTAGAAAATATTCAGGCCAAAGGGGCAGGTTAAAGGTAAAGGGACCCATGACCATTAGGTCTAGTCATGACCGGTTCTGGGGTTGTGGCGCTTTATTGGCCAAGGGAGCCGGTGTGCAGCTTCCGGGTCATGTGGCCAGCATGACTAAGCCACTTCTGGTGAACCACAGCAGCTCACGGAAACGCCGTTTACCTTCCCGCCTGAGCGGTACCTATTTATCTACTTGCACTTTGACATGCTTTCGCACTGCTAGGTTGGCAGGAGCAGGGACCGAGCAATGGGAGCTCACCCCATCATGGGGATTTGATCCGCCAACCTTCTGATCAGCAAGTTTTAGGCTCTGTGGTTTAACCCACAGCGCCACCCGCATCCCATAAGGGGCAGGTTATGTTTGAACAAAAGGTCCTTTGTGTTGTTCTCTCCTTTGCTTGTTCACAACTCCATCATTCTTCCTTTGTCAAAACTGAAAGCAAAACAGGGCCTTTTTTTCTTTTTTTCTTTGCTGAGGTGATCCTAGCCAGTCATATAGGCAGTGTGATGAAGTCACTTCAGCTGGGAGCCAATCAGATTTTGCAATGCTATTATGCCACAAAATCACCTTGGTGTAAGATCAATGTGCCTTCTTCCATTGCTCTGAATGGATAAACAGCTACATGCCATTTTGAACCACGACCAGCTCCTAAAAATTACAGTTCTCTGCATTTCAGAGAAGCTTTTCATGAAAAGTAACCCTTGTTTCAGCTCAGCCCTTGAGATTAACTACCACTGTCCAGATCTAGGATATTCCCCCCCCCCCAGTGCTTTCTACTTTCTCCCCCTCTTTGCTTCACAGTGACATTATTCTTGTTATCTGAGCTGTTGATCAGATTCCGCAGTCCATTCACCCTTATCTACCTATGTTTGTCTGTGTTCTGCTTTGTACCTCTGCTGTTCTTCTACTTTTCTCTCTCAATGCAACATCCCAGGATGCCTAAAAGCTCTTTGAGTCAACTTCCTTCCCTGAGTTCCCTAACAGGAGACGGACACTAATCTGCTTTGAACAGTGAGAAGGAAGGCACTAATTAAGGAGGGGGTCGAAAGCCTAAAGAGATTGTGTCAGAGATTATCTTGACACAAGTATTACACATCAATGACAACATAGACTTTAATGTCTTGGTACTGCCACATCAATAGCATTTACACAAAATATTGAAATTGATTTTTTTTTTTTCTTTCTTTTTTATCTTTTACACCATGTGTGCACTTATTTAGGAAATCTGCTTCTGAAGGAAGAGAAAAACAATTGAAACAAGCAAAACGAAACCATTTTCAGCACAGTTCTTGAAAGCAAGAATGTAGGATTGTCTAACAGCGGTTCTCAATTGACATTAAGATTCCCATTTGTGGAACGGGCAGGGAAGTAGGGTTCAGCCATTTCCCATCCCTCTGCACTACCCTAAATCTGTTCTAGACTTCCCTTAAGCAGTTTTTGTGGTGGTATCGGGGTAGCAGAGGGTAATCGCCAAAAATTTCTTTCCTCTCCATTCCACTGATGGAAGCATCAGTGTCAGGTGAATGCTACTGTTGGATACAACCCAATATCTCAACCCATAGGCTTGTATCTAATGTAAGTCATACTTAGAGTAGACCCACTGAAATTAATTAACACAGCTAACATACATCTATTGATTCCAATGGGTTTACTTCAAATAGAACTTTGTTGGATACAATTCAGAGTCACTAACAGAACAATCCTATACACAACTACTCAGAAGTCCGACTTATTACAATTAGACTTACTCCCAGGTATGTGTGTGAAGAATCACAGCCTAAGGCGCGAACCCTATGAAAACTTGTCTAGGAGCAAGTCCCATTCAATTCAATATGCCAGATAGGACTGCATAGAATTGCATTGTCAGATTCCTATGTGAGAAGTATAGGGTCTGTATTTGCACAACTGAATATCTCCCTGGCTTTTTCCATGTATATGAAGAAAAGCAGTTTCTTTTGTGGCTGTTCTAGAATCTTGAAAATAGAATTTCTGTAGTGTTAGAATGTATTTGTCTAACACATATGATTGATCACCAAAAGAAATGCCCTTTTTATAATTTGTCCTCAAGTAATGAAAAACAATAGCTGGGGATGTGCGATAGAATCTTTGATCTGATCAAAACAGAATAATTCTGACATTAATGAATGTACTTATACGCTGCCTGCCGTCAAGGAAGACATGAAATATTTAAACCGTCGTTGTGATACCATCGCTAGGCCACTGTAGCCTCTTTTCTAATATTGTCTCCAAGTAAATATAGAGGAAGTTAATGAGATCAAATTACCGAAATGATAAGAACACGATGGAAATTCCTGCAGTGAAAACCAATTTGTGTTTCTTCCCCTTCCACAAGAAGGAGGGGCAAGGAATTTGAAAATGGCAGGCGTTTATTGTAGTGGCAAGCTAAACAGAAATGCTGAGCCACAGAAGTGGTGGTGGTGCTGAATTCACTAGCTTTTGTAATTTCAAAACTAAAGCATTCAAGGTGGTCACCCAAATTCAAACCAACTTTGCACAGAGCTGAGAGGTACAGCAACTCCTCCTGAACTTCAGCAACTCCTGCAGCCAAGCTGGCAAATGTATTGCTCTGCTTTCCTTTGGACCTCATCAATGAGGCTTGTTGTTTGGGCAGCCCAGGACCTCCAGAAACTTGCGCCCTGGAAAGGTCACTTCAGTGCTGCTAAGACAGCGGTTTGACTTCATTCCCAGAGTGAAGCTCCATATTTTCCATCTACAGAGAAGCTAGTCATTCTGCTACGTGTCATAATGCCTCTTGCTGTGTAGATAGGGATGACCACCATTGCAAAATAAAAAATATAAAATTCCAACCCTGCACTGCAATGAATCTGTGCAAATGCAGAACTCATCAGTGTTATGAACTGGCAAAGATCTATTCACAGGTGGGGGAAGGGGGTGCGGTGAATGCGGCCTACCCCAGGTGTCATCACTGAGGGGGGGTGACTGTCAGGAGCTCGTCCTACACTTGAGTAGGACCCTGGTAGAGACACATACCTGACTGGCATGTTCTCTCCCTCCTGGTCGATCGTTTGGGAGCTTCAAAAGCTTTCTTCTGCCCAAACATCACAGCAACCGATGCCAACAGACACTGGCACACTTAGGGATCAGCAGAGTCTTCACAGCTTGCGTAACAGACCTCAGCAACTCAGCATTTTGGCTAATCTACTTTATTTACATATAAGCACACACGGAGCACTGCAACATGGCTCCCTCTCTCTCTAGCATCAGACAGCAAAGAGGAAAAGGACAAAGGACAATAATCCCACTTCACGGAACACAGTAACACAAACATCCTGTCTCCGTCACTTCCCACTCTGTGGAGTCAAAACATACCACGTCATGTGAAAGACAACAATTCCATGACTGCAACCACGGAGCAGGAATTCTAACAGGACACTTGCCCCGGCCCCACAGGCGGCTAGCCCTGTCCCCGGGTGCACAGCATGTGTGCCACTCCGGGTGCCGGATCCAGCTCTGCCTCTGGATCTGTGCAAAAAGGAATAACTTTATATGAGATTTGTCTATGTTGAGATGCATCTGCCAGTGACAAATCTGTTCCAGTTTTCATTTAGCAAGATTTATACTTCCGAATAGTAATAAAAACGAATAAGCAGCTTACTATATGAAACAGTACTATAACATACTCATTAAAAATATTGATAATAGACCTAATGACATTACCAAAATACAGATAAAATCAGCAACTTTAAAAACAAGCATACATAATAAAATTACACATCTGGGTAGACTTGCCTAAGCAAATCTTTTAGCTGGCATTGGAAACAATGTGAAGAAGGCGCCCACATGATCTCAAGAAACAGGGAGTTCCAGAGATTTGGTGCTGCCAAAAGATTGATTCCTTGCAAATGCAGAGCAAACACTATGTGGGCACTTGTAGAAGGGAGATGAGAGGTTTTGCATTGTTACTTTTAACCAAGCATGTCAGGGAAAACCAGGGGGAACCATGATTCATAACAGCTGATGTTTGTTCTGAAAGCAACTGGATGGTGGAATCAGGGTGCAGTTCATGGGGGAGTAAGTCAATGGGAGTTTAAATTGAGAAAAATAAGTTTGTGCCTTCAAGCATCTCACACAGCTACCAAGAATGAATGAATGTAAAGTCAGCTTGACAAAATCTTGGGAGCACGAGATAAACTTCAGTTGATGACCTGTCATAAGAATATTCCTTTCCACAGTAAGATGTTCTTTTGAACCTGATAGAAAGAGATTAAGGTGATGGGTGATGACACATGGATTAAATAGTTGCAGACCTTATTTTTCTGGTCAAATGTATAAAACACAAAGTCATTTGGAACTTTTAAGTAAAAGTACATGAAGCAATCATTTACATGGCTGAGACCTTGGATCATATTTCATCAAAATTCAAAACACTCCCACGGTAGAGAAGTCCATTTCTTTTATGTTCTGTGCCAAAGTAAGAACACAGTTCATCTGAAGTTATTTGAAAACGCTATAAATTTCTGAAACTGTTCCACACAGCAGTCATACAAATTAGCTAATAAGCAGGGCTCCCCCCCCTTCAGTTTGAACTTACCGGAACTCAGTTCTGGCACCTCTCAGGTGGGCGCCACTGCCATTATAAGAGAACGAGGGAGGCATTCATGTTGAGTTCCGGCCCCTCTTTTTCTAGGAAAATAGCACTGCTAATAAAGTCTACTTAATCACCTTGCATTTTTACTTTTTTATTTATTTTACTTTTTTCTATTTTTTAAAAAACAAGATATTGAATCCTTTTCATTCATTCCCCCTCTCTGTTTCAAGAAAATAAGTGGGGGGAGATTGGAGAGTACCTGTTGGACCTACTGCTATCGTGTGGTTTATTGACTCCATCCCAATAACCACGGGGTACCCTAAACACATAAATCTGTTTGTACATGGAGCTCCACATGATTGGGAACCCAACACGCTCAGGGTTTCCATTAGAATGGTGCATCTACGTGCATACAGTTCTATGCACATTAGTGCTGTGCTGAAGTCTGATTGGACAAGTTTATGCTGGATAAGGCTCTTCTCTTTGGTGATCACTTGTAGCTGAGTAAGATTGTCTTCCATAAACATGGTTTTAACGGTAGGTCCATAAGTGACTGTGGAGGCCAGTTCTGAATCCACACATCCTTCCACAGTGAGGACATAGGTTTCCAGGTGGGAGTTGATCATGGTGAGGGTTTGCCAAGCGTGCCTTCCTCTTAGCATGTTTCTCCCTTTCGTCCTGAGTTCGAGCATCTTCAAAGTCCATGACACCTTTGGTAAAGGCTGTTCTCCAATTGGAGTGCAGTTGTCAGTGTTTATATTACATTTTTTAAAGATCTGCATTGAGAGAGTCTTTAAACCTCTTTTGTTGACCACCAGCATTACACATTTCATTTTTGAGTTCGGAATAAGTAGTTGCTTTGGAAGACGATAATCAAGCATCTGCACAACATGACCAGTCCAACAAAGTTGATGTTGAAGGATAAGGCTATCAATAGCTAGTAGTGACGGATTATGCACTAATTCATGTGTCAGTGACATTATGCCTCTGAAGAACAACTATTAAGAATTACCAGTGGGCAGAGTGCTGCTACACTGAGGTCCTCATTGAAGTCTTCCCAAAGGCCAGACTTCAGACTCATCCAATAGGTTTCTTCTTATGTTCTTATCAGTTGGCCCATGGACATAGTCCATAGGAGAGTATGGGAGGAACAGGTGTATTCATTCTCCTTTGAAGAATTATTCCACATTGACATGGCCAAATGCTCAGCCAAAGCTTTTATACCAAGAGCTTTTCCCAGCCCACCTGAACATATTCACCTTCAGAACTTCATCCACACCCTCCCCTTCACACCTCATTAAATTAATCCACTTACTCTTTCTATAAATAATTGAGTTTTTGAAAATAGATAACATCTAGACAAACCCAGCTTTTCACACACACATAGCTACAGCAGGGTGCAGGAGATTTCTACTGCTGCCACAAAGCAAGCTATGGCATGAATATATATTCTCCCATGCACTAAAATGTTTTAATTAACTAAAGAGAAGTAATCTGCAATGGAAGAACCTGGCATGTTCAGTGTCTTAGGATAGCTGGCTGTTGTTCTCCCAGATTAAATGTGCGCTGTAGCACATATCTTTTGTTTCCAATGCCATTTTTTTGTGGGGTGGCATTTGTTCTTTTTAAGTATTAATGAAAATGCAGCCTTGTGAAGCCACACGAAACTATTTACTTCCAGCACTGCAAAGGATTGTTTTTCTCTGTACTAGGGCTGACATATGTTTGGAAAATCCCGGACATTGCCAGGGTTTTGATCCTGAAAATGGCATCTGGGCAGAATTTTTAACATCTACTTTAATGTCCAGGAAAACCCAAATGTATGGCAACCCATGTTGGTATTATTTCTGGGTTAGCGGAGTCTGTAACCTGAAGCGTCTGTAACCTGAAGCACCTGTAACCTGAGGTACCACCGTAATAGCTCTCTTCGGGGACATGAAAATGTCTTGTAGGTGTGGGACCATGGGCACCAGTCTTGCACTGTCCACTCCTGGTCTTTGCGCATTGAGTGGCAGTGTATGAAGGGGGCTTGTAAATGAACACACTCAGAAGCTTGAACATACTCAGAAGCTTCCCTGTGATCAGGAACCTCCATCAGGTTGAGTTGTTAGGAGACCCACTTCCCCAGAGCTACCATTCCCAAGGTTCCCTGGGAAGAAGGATTGATTGTTTGAGAATTGTAGCTCTTTGAGACAGATAAGAGTCTCCTAAGACCTCTCAGCATGCCACAGGTCCCAGAATTCTTTGGGGGGAAGCCATGGCTGTTCAAAATGGTCTTCTCATGCTTTAAATGTACGGTGTAAATGTGGTCAACAAAAGATTTGCACAGCTGTTAAGGAGAAGCAGCACTTTCTTCTCACACAGCTTCCTAGGCAAATGTGAACATATGGTCTATTAAAAAGGCACAGTGTGGATTTGAAGTTTCAGTTCAATCGCAAGCCTGGTTAGGTTTTCAAACTCTGAGTAATATAAATTAAATTGGTCACAAAGTACAGAATTCCCATTTCTTCCAGGTCCTTAGAGTTTATTATTACTGCACTCTTGTCTAGCAGGAAATCCTCCTTGAAGCCTGTTGTCAGGACTCCTGCTACTTGAAACACATTGCTTTGAAGATGTTCATTGGGGAAGATATAAAAAAAGCCCCCACAAAAATTGGCTAAAATTAATCCCCCTTTTTACATGATCCTTGGGGTGTCATAGGTGTGATAATATCCATTCATTAACCATAAAGTTAATTATTTGCCTTAAAGTGGGGTGCTAGTACAATAGGATAAGATTTAAATAAAATTATTGATATAGTTAATGATTACAACACATGTTCCTCAGTCCTTGTGGGGCCATCTATCCTTTCAAGTGCTGTTTACTCTTTCCACTTGGCTTTACATCTGATTTCTTATCTATCATAGTTCCTGGTTGTTATGTCTCACCACTGAGATTTGTTTAAAATTTAGGCTCTAATCTCAGTTCACCCCTTTTCTGCATCACTTTGCCACATTTAAAGTTCACACAAAAATTTAAAATGTGTGTATTTCCCAAAATGCATGCAATTTTGCATACAACTTTGCCCAGACTATTATTTCTCCAAGCAATTTATCCAAATACAATACATTTTTTTGTGCGATTTTCACCAGTGCATGCATTTTGGGTGCACACTCTTTGCTTGGAGAATGTCCTCACAAAATTTGGAGAAATGCACTTTAGCTGTGCTTTGGTTTGCTTATTCGTTCAGAAGGTGTGAACCATTAAATGTAAACCCAAATAATTTCCCTCCCCACATTGCTAAAGGTAATCCCGTATTACTGATCATATTACAAGATGGGAAAGTGCAGAGGCTGAGAGAGAGATTGGCTCGGCGAAGGCAATTTATTGAATAAAGAGATTTGAAGTGATCACTTCTCCATTTGCACCTGATTCCTTTCGGCACAACTCTACACCACCTGTCATTTATCTCCATCCAATCATGTTTCAGCTACTGAGTTCTGGCCCCTCCTCTTCCTTTTCCTCCTCGGCTGCCCAACTGGGAAAGCTGAGTGTGTGAAAAGTCGTAAGCGTTAATGCTTATTGACAGATCATTTGATTGAACATGAAGCCATAATTGAACAGAAGCTCACAACAGCTGTATGGTGTGTATTTGTGCGTATGTGCCCATCCACTGGTGTTACAGCACATTCGACTTCAGTGCGTCAGCATCCAGCAAAACAAAACAGAAAAGGAATCAACATAAATCATGGACAAATTTCAAACCGTTTGAGAAAATCATCTTTCACGACTTGTTCCGAAAGAAAGGTTTCCCTGCCCCCCCACCTCTCCCTTTATTCTCTGTGGTGGACTTTTCAAACGTTCTGTTTTCTGTGATCCTTCTCAATAAAAATGCAAGGAGGCATTTTAAATAAAACATGATTTCTGCCACGATTGGCTCTCCGAGATAAAGTGTTTTCCGCAAAGAGAGAGGCTACACAATGACAGTTGAACCTCCGAGTCACAAAGGAGACGTGCGGCACTCTGCCAGGCAGGCAGTCCCTGATGAAAAAGAAAAGATTGATATCCTTCCTGACTCCAGTGCTCTGAACCCTTCAGGTATTATAGGGACGAGTCTCATAGTAACTTACTTCAGCCGCGCTTGGAATGACCTAGACGCTATCTGCTAGTCTGATAGAACAAGCCATGATGTCAGGATTCTAACAGCAGCCAGCATTGCAGCAGAATTTCAATTAGTCAGGTGACAATCAACTGCAGCCCCCGAGGAATCAGCGACTGGATCAGATGTAGGGGAGCCCTTTAGCACTGGCCCAGAAAGCTTAATTGTGACACCAGTTACACTGATGGGCAGTGCGCTCTCTGTCACCACTTGGGGTTACTTCTTATATATTTTTGATTTCCCATTGCTGAATTTTTATTTCAAAGAAACGGCTCCACTGGACTGTAAATCGCTGAGTGTGATTTAGTTACTCTGCATGCCTGTAAACAAAAGAATGAGGGGAAATGCACTAGGACTTGACAAAACAGATCAGGAGGCAGGAGACTCATACATGCTGCCTTTTCTTCTTTGAAAACTCAAAGCAATCCTTTTTTTTTTTATAGCATAGAAACACTTGGATTTTAGTACTTGGGGTCTCTTTGGGGGCTTGCGTTTGCCCCTTGATCCTCCATAGGGTTTAACTCCATCTATCCCGGAGGGTTTATTCATTTGCCGACCATGTGTCAGGGAGAAATTCAACCGGTAGAACTTTACTCATCCCTGTATTTGTAGGGAAGGGAAACCTGCAGTTGTGTCCAGTCTCTTCCTGCAGTGTTTGGGCCCTCTGAGGAGGAGCACTGAAAAGCATATTTAGGATGTAGGGCTCTAACAAATGGCTTCACATTACACGAAGGAGATTCCAGCTAAACATCAAGAAAAAACTTTCTGAATGTAAGAGCT
The DNA here is from genome assembly GCA_034642415.1 of Podarcis siculus. Taxonomy (NCBI): domain Eukaryota; kingdom Metazoa; phylum Chordata; class Lepidosauria; order Squamata; family Lacertidae; genus Podarcis; species Podarcis siculus. The sequence goes on along the minus strand of JAXCMG010000071.1, from coordinate 2,851,316 downwards.
GTCCCACAGTGGAACGGTCTCCCTCGGGAGGTTGTGGACTCTCCTTCCTTGGAGGTTTGCAGTCTTCACAAGGGTACACAGGATATTCTGGATGGATAGTTATTTTGCAAGATAGCGATTGTTGTTTATTGCATCCTGGTGTTGTTTTGCATTCCCCCCCCTTTGAAAGACACACTGAAATAAGAGCTTTTCACACAGGGGCACACATCCTTCCCACTATTAAAACTTTAGAAAATTGCATAGGGAGAGATCCTTCCTCTTGAAAGATGACAGGCTAGCGATTTCACAATGCCCTGCTATCGCTGGTCTTTGTCCTCCAACAAGGCTTGCATTATAAAAGGTGCCAACAATCCCCGTTACTGCTTCCTCCCTCCCCCTCCCCATAGATCTGCAATAACCTTTCAGATCTGTGCTCAGGCAGCTTATTCACAGCTGCAAAACCACAGCAGTGATTTTCACCCCTGAAAACAAACAAAAACACACAACGCTATCACAAATATTTGTTATATCCCTAATCCAAGGGAAACATGCTGGGAACTCTGCATGGGCTCAGTAAACTCATACAATGAATCTGTTGCTAGACTTGAATACTTTAGGGAGCAGGTGGGGTTATAGCCCAGCCTTCTAGCTAACCTGTTGCAGGTTTTTGCTTTTCTAAAAAAATGTGCAGGAAAGTGTTTCCTTGTGAGTTTTTTCTTCAAAGAAAATGCAGGGAAGTTTAAATTTTCACAATGCCCCCCATCTGAACTGTACACATGGAAAAGGTTCAAAGAATACACTCTCCTGTGCCCTTAAAAATATCTCTCAGTTGTCACCTTTTATTTTCTAGTTTTTCCACCTGTGTGAGCTGTTGGATGGTGACAAAGGTCCCTTACCCTGGGCCGTTGGAAATGCCATGTCCCAAGTCACAAAGCTCAGACCCAAGAGATTTGGGCTGAGGCTCACATGACTTGGAACATCAAACACACAAATCCGTCCCTTTCCTTGGTTCCACAAGATTCAAAATGAGAATTATTTGAAGAGGTAGTGGCAAGCTCTCGTCCTGAACATGTGACACGAAGCCATTGGGTATGTTCCCCTTTTGTTTCCCATCTCTTCATAATGAGACAAGGGCAGCCACCAATTCTCATGGGCCCTTTTCCCATGTGAGTGAGATGGCGGTGCCCTGAGCCCTATACTGCATGGCTGGCTTGGAAGGGGTTCTGCTCCATACAACTAGTCACTTGTTTTTGATGGCTTATGGTATCTTCCTGTAGCCTTACTGCCATACTGCTTCATGACCTCCTCCAAGGGAGAAGCATGGATGAGGAATGGCCCTGTGACATGCCTTTCTCTCTCCTCTAATTCTGCCACCCTGCTTGCCCCCTTTTCTCTACCATGAGTAGGAGGTTATGCCAGACCACCTCTTCTTGCAGTTTCAGGATGATTGCCACCTAATAAGCACAGTGCCACCCACACGCCCTAGTGTTTGTTCATCTTGGGGCTCAGGCACGAGGATCAGGAGACAGCTGTGCAAAATATGACAAACCTTCCTTCCCCCTTCCTTTGGCCTTTCCCCTCACCGGGATCAGCGAAGAGTGATAAATTTCTTCTGCCCAGTGGCAGCACTGCCATAAATACATCTCTGTTGCTGTTAACTATATCAAGGGGATATTGAGTTGTCAATAAAGACTTAACTATCAGATGTGTGCCTTCCTGAGCTGGGATGGGCCAGGACTGTATCCTATCATACCCCTTCTCAAAATCACTTCCTGAGGTGGGATGGGCCAGGACTGTATCCTATTATACCCCTTCTCAAAATCACCCTTCTTTTGGAGGAGGAGGGAGAGTGGGAAGAATCCCCCCCTTCCCCAGTGGTTCCAAGAGAAGAGAGAGAGCAGGCTGAATTATAGCAGAATACAGAGTTGCCAAGTTATGAGCTATTGGGAGAATATAGTAATAATAATTTATTATTTATACCCCACCCATCTGTCTGGGTTTCCCCAGGCACTCTGGGCGGCTCCCAATCAGATAATAAAAACACAATACAGCATTAAGCATTAAAAACTTCCCTAAACAGGGCTGCCTTCAGATGTCTTTTAAAAATAGGACAATTACTTATTTCCGTGACATCTGATGGGAGGGTGTTCCACAGGGTGGGCGCCACTACCGAGAAGGCTCTCTGCCTGGTTCCCTGTAATCTTCCTTCTCACAGTGAGGGAAGTGCCAGAAGGCCCTCGGCGCTGGATCTTAGAGAAGATGGGGGAGTTGGAGAATTGCCAATAGAAACATCATTAGAAAACATAAAACCACCACCCTCCCCACGTACACGCAGGTCACTTAGAATTCAAGAGCAAAGGACTCAAAGACATTTGACTGCTGAGGCTTTCTGTAGAGCCACAGGCTGTTGCTGGGAAAGGAAGGCGAGGGGTTCAGAGCGAGCAATGTCACCTTGGATTGAAGGGCTGGATTCTTATTATACTTCATTCACTCCTTTTATTTCACTCTCAGAATTGTGGCAATGGTCACTTAGAAGACTTTAACAAGGGATTGGACAAAGTTGTGGAGAGGAGTCTAGAAAAAGCCATTAGCCAGTAGCTAGCTGGAGGCCCCATAATCAAAAGAACTAAAAAACAGGGAAAGCTGTGGTAGAAAATGGGACACTGAATTAGATGGACCATAAGTCTGATCCAATTAGGTGCTTCAGGCTCATTACAGAAACATTTACGAATGCTGAAGGTAGCTCAAATAGGAACCTTTTTTCAATTTGCGTCTAATCATTTCCTTTCATGAGTGATTTTAAAATATTTGCTTATTTGCTTCACTGCTCCAGTTCAAATTTATGTCATGCAGATCGCTGAAAATTGGTTGGATTTAGAGTTGCTTTTATTTTTTAAAAAAATTAAAAATCACAAGACAAATGTGTTCGTTCATTCCCTTTGACAAAGATTGCATTTCATGGTCTTTTATGAGAGAGATCATTTGGAGAGAACATTTACAGCCCACATCCTCTTTTCGAAGTGGTGTACGCATTCAGAAATTCTTGTCGCCACAACACAGCCCTTCTGCACATCCATCATTCCATCAGCCTAAGACTCTGCATGCAGTTCAAACCAGGAACTTCCTTTATGAGGATTGCTGCTTGTTGTGGTGTCAGAAGGACTCAATCAACCCCAGATCAAGATCAATGAAGGAGAGGTATAACAAGAGGGGAAAGGCATATGTGTCATAAGAAAAACAGATTAATCACTAATAGGTAAAGGTAAAGGGACCCCTGACCATTAGGTCCAGTCGTGACCGACTCTGGGGTTGTGGCACTCATCTCGCTTTATTGGCCGAGGGAGCCGGCGTACAGCTTCCGGGTCATGTGGCCAGCATGACTAAGCCACTTCTGGTGAACCAGAGCAGCTCTCGGAAATGCTGTTTACCTTCCCGCCAGAGCGGTACCTATTTATCTACTTGCACTTGGACTATCTTCTTCTTCTTCCCCCACATTCTGCATGCCTTCCTCCAACTTCCTCCATCTCGGACAGTCCTGCCTCTTCCTCCTCCTCCTGCCCCAACTCCTGCCTCATGGGAGGCACCAAACCCTATAAATCGCTGGCCCCCTCTCCAGAGTCCCTTCTCTGGTCCCTTCTTCAGAGCCCTTCCAGTCCCTAACAGGTACTCTCATTCCCAGCACTTGACACAGAAGAGGCAGGGAACAATTTATATCTTTGGTAGCCATCAGAGGTAGGAATGGAAGGCTCTGCCCATTTCAGTTCTCCCCATTTCACTTTTCCTCCTAGTCTTAAAATCATTTCTCCACATTTTGCAGCAATTTGTGAATGTGGTTGTGATTATGGTTACCAGATTTTTTTCAATGAATCTGGGGACCCCCCCTTTTTTTTGAAGCTGAGTAGCAACAGGGAGTCAGTAGCGGGGATGGTGAGGCAAAAGATCCTGGGCCCAAGCATACATGCATATTGTATAAAGGTGCGAAGCCCTTCTTTCTCACCCTGTGAAACATAAATGTGCAGAGTTTTTTTAAAAAACTGGGCAACGGCCACCCACCCACAACTCCCGAGCCTCCCCCGATCAGTCAAAACAAAGGGGGAAGGGGGCAGGATATCTGTACCACTGGACGTCCCTGGTTCCCCTTCAGCAGTGGCAGCAGCAGCTGCAGTCAGCAGCCGGGAGCCAGCCTGTTAGCGCAGTTGGCTCTGGCTGACTTTAGGAGCTGCTTGCTGCTTGCTGCCGTGGCGCCCGCCAGTTTGCCTCCTGGAAGTCCCCATATGATGTGTCTTGTGTGCAACACATGTTATGGGGACTTCCGGCAAGGAAAAATAGCGGGCGCCATGGCAGTGAGCAGCAAGCAGCTCCTGAAGCCAGCCAGAGCCAACTGCGCTACCAGGCTGGTGAGGCTGCCACTGCCACATTTTTCGGGGACAGCCAGAAAAATCTGGGGACATTCTGAGGATAGAATTTGTCAGGGGACAGATTTGCAAATCCGGGGACTGCCCCCAGGAACCGGGGACGTCTGGTAACCCTAGTTGTGATGCAAGGCTAGATCCCATCATAATGGGTGCTTGATGGCTTCCAAATGAAGTGTGTGTCACGGAATGGTCTGGATCTGAAGATTGGGGAACACAGGCAGATCAGCTTCTCTCAGAAGAGGAGGGGGAATATTCAGCGGGCCCTGCCTCCAGCATTTTCAGAAGCAGAGAGAGAGTCAGACAGAGACACAGAAGCTGAACAGCTTAGAGAGGAGTTACCCAGCTATGAGATAAAGACAAGGGAACCGGAAGGGAGGGGACAGCTAGGAGATATGTCAATTGAGAGTGTGGGGGACCCCCCTCTTCACAGACTCGGCGGTCTGAACGTATCAGAGAACAAAGGAGGCAGAGGGAGGGAGGAACTTCCCATTGCGCTTTTCTTGATGCAGAAGTTGGAAGGAGGGTTTAGAGTAGGAAACCACCCTCCTTGTGGAGAGCTGTGTATTTTGTGCTCACAACATGAAGCTGTCATAAAAGGACTATAAACCTATCAACTGCTCCTTAATTCTTATCTGTGAAGTTACCAACGTGAGGGGAGGACTCTCCGAGCTTGACAGTGTGTGACTATTAAACAGAGGTCTTTTTTCAAGAGCCAGAGGTTCAAGGAAGGTGACACACACTTTCCAAGCCCCCATGATGGGTGGGGAGGGTTAACTAAGGGCTGTGTGTGCATATGAGCGAGAGATAGCAAGAAGGAAGAAATGAAACCCAGATCTCAATATTTAGGGAACTGGATTGCTGTATATCATCCTGTTTTGCGTGTGTGGCTGACATTTACATGCTTGTATATTTTGTGAGCCACATTGAGCTATTTGAGAGAATAGATAGATAGGTCAAATTAAGCTACTTACACACTAGAGCTGTGCACAGACCCCGCAATCTGGCACTACAAAGTGGCCCTGATCAAACGCTGGATAATTCGCAGCCAACTCAACTGTACACAGACCTCCAAACCAATTTGAGGACCTTGCAGATTCATGCAGTAGGAAGGGGAAGGCAGGAAACTTGTCGCTCCTTCTAATCCTCTCTCGGTAATATATTTGATCAATAATTTAAACCTAGAATAAATATGTGTTTGAGAGAATGAGACACATACAGGCTACTTGGGCATCCCTTCCTCCTCCTCCTCCTCACTGCCAAACTGTTCCCCACCCCCTTTTGACATTGCAACAAGGCTTCAGGTGGCAATCCAGGGCTGCCTCAAACCTTATCTGGTTGAGTCCCAGATCAGCCCAAATCTTTGCAATCTGGCTTGAGATCATAGATCCGGCCAGATCCACTAAAAGCCCTTTTACACACCCTCTTTCCATTATATGTTGCATTCATAGCCATTCTGATCACTGCAAAGTCTAAATTGAGACAATTAGGCTGAGTTAAAAATAAATAAATCATGCCAATCTATCCATGCATTAAAATGTTTTGGAAACTGGTGCTGTTGTTAGGTTTTGTTTCTTGGAGATTTCTCATGCTTGCTTAATGAGAAATTATAAATTATGAATGCAATGCTCCATGGTCACATTTGAATTATTTCCTTTTTTCCTTGTACACATTATTAGGATAACAATAGGTCATGTTGTTCCATTTTGTGTTCTCATGGCAATTGATCAGAGGAACACAGCAGAGTTTTGGACTGTCGATGCTTAAGTGTGTCTCTTCTCATGTAAAAGAGGTAGATCCTTTTATTCAGATTCCGTGAATTCGTTCACTGGTTATTTCCATTCTCATTGCCTTATAATAGCAACAACTTGCATGGGGAGGATAGAAAGATTAGATTTAGCCTGCAATCCTTGTTAAATGTGATGTGTAAACACCTCTAATGAGATTGACCTCAGAGTGGATGATCTGGTATTGGCATCAGAGAGGTGTTTTCCCATGACCTGTCATTAGATGGAATATGGTCAAATTGACTTGCTCCAGTCAGGATCCTGGCAACTTTCTGAATGCTTTTCAAGGGCTGGCCCCTTGCAGGATGCATTACACTAGCATAATCTCTAGGTAACATTAATGTAGGGCAAACAATTACTAAAATTATTGTTTTAACATGCAAATACTTTTTTCTTATTATAAATTGTGTGACCAGGCTGCAACAGCCCCAGCCCCCACGGACCACAAGAAAGGAATAAAGACTCTGACAACATGCTATGGAATTAAATTAGGCCACAACTTTATTAAACTTGTGAATGTAGGAAGACCTTGGCTGAGGCCTTGGGCCAGCCCCCTAGCCCCCTAGCCGGGAAAACTGGGAAACATCAGGGTAAATGGGATATGGGAGTGAACTGTGAGACGTATGTGTAGCAGGCAGCCCAGCCCATATCCCCACACGCAGGGTAGTTCACTGACAGGCTTTTGGTGTATGGCCAGTGACACCCATTATATAACCCCTTTTAAGAGGGGACCCTGGAATCGACGCCACAGGGGGGTGAGTCACCACTTCAACCCCCCCCCCAATTATAGGGAAGAAAAGACTAAAGGATTCTACCCAAGGCCATAAACCTCCAAAGTTGTGATGAATTGCTACGGGGAAGCCAAAACCTGCTAATGCAGGAAAATTTCTTCCCGGTCCTTCAACAGTAACCAGTCAAAGACCACAGCAGCGCCCACTAAACAGGAAGAAAAAGTTAACCTGCAAACAAGAAAACATTAAACTAAGGGAGGGGAGGGTGGGTGAATCTCCTGAGCCGACTGCCTGGCTATTGTCGGCTCCACCCCCTATATATAAATGGGACTGGCCCCACCTCCCAGCAATGAAACTTGAATACTGAGGGTGGGCATGAACCTCCAAATAATAACACTAAGAGGCAGGCCAGTCCCTGTTTGCCAGTAAGTTCCCTGGGAACTGTGGCACCACACGCGATCCTGCAAAGGGCACCCACAATGTAAAGTGTGAGTGCTCATTGTCTTTAAATAATGCACTAGCATAGCTTCTGGCTTATTTTGGATGCCCCCTGACACCAGTGCATTGCTTCTGCCTCTAGGGAATACATTTTGCAGTTTTGATAGTGCTAAAAAGAAAGTAAGAAGAGCTTATGATTCAGGGAGCATTCATCAAACCTCTAGCTAAGATCCATTTCTGCAAGCATCAATCATTTTGTTCTAAGACACACATTCTGAAAAACTTGGCAGCTGAAAGACGACTTCTTTATATACTGTGGAAATTTGTATAAAGTCATCTCATCCAATCCTTAAAAAAATATTTCTCTGCAGGTGCTGTGCTTTCATCGATATTGGAAGAATTGTTACATGCAAATAGCATCAAGGCTAGATTATAAACTCCCACATAGCCCAACTGGGAGGCTACCATCTACTTGCAAGCCTATAATTTCTCCAGATAACTGCAGAAAATTAACCTGTGTGTGTTTCTTTCAGTTTGGGAAATGGGCATGCAGGGTGTTCCAAATGATTTGGCTCTGCAGATTCAGCTGTTTGAAAGAACATATTCTGTTTCTTTTGAACCACACGGCTATATCATAAGCAACATTCTACTTGGAGCTTTGTCAACAGTGCAGAATAGTCAGGAATCAGAGAATTGTTGTTGTTTAGTCGTTTAGTCATGTCCGACTCTTCGTGACCCCATGGACCAGAGCACGCCAGGCCCTCCTGTCTTCCACTGCCTCCCACAGTTTGGTCAAACTCATGCTGGTAGCTTCGAGAACACTGTCCAACCATCTCGTACTCTATCGTCCCTTTCTCCTTGTGCCCTCAATCTTTCCCAACATCAGGGTCTTTTCCAGGGAGTCTTCTCTTGTGTGGTGAGATCCCGCCTCCCACCAGTAGAAATAAAGACACAGGACACAGTAATTTAGGTTAATGGGCTAAAATTAGGCCACAACTTTATTGGTTATAGGTGATGAGCGGTATTGGCTTAGGCATTGGTCCTATCGACTATCTGGCTTCAGCCTGCTTGCTTGAAGACCGGGAAGGGTTAACAACAGCAGGGGAGCCTTGATGATGCACATCAACTAGGCACTCCCCTGCGGGGGGTCACCTCTCAGGGGCGTGCCTTGGGCCCTGGCCTCCATAGGCTTCGGATGGGGCTACGCCTCCTGGAATCCTTTACTGGACTACCCTTCAAAATCCAGGGGAGGTGATGGCGCTCCCCCCCATACATCTACATAACAATACCCATACCAATGCCTAACCGCCAAAGCCGAGAAAGTTGTGACGATTTGCTACAAGGTAGGTGAAAAACCAAATGGCTGGTGCCAATTTGCCAAGTGGAAAAAAATCCTACCAGGTCCCTTAACGGTGACCAACCGAGGTCCATAGCAAGGTCAAAAGAGGAACCTTGAAGGGCGGGTGGGTGGCAAACAAACTCAGCTGAGCAGCCAAAGAGGGAGATTCCCGGCCGCGCTTACCTTAAATGAGGCAAGCCACACCCCCTGGACCAGCCAATTGGCTAGCCTAGGGATGACGTGGCCGAGGATTTCCCAGATCGAGTGGGGCTGAGAGCCAGCCTCCGTGCATGTGTTTGGGGCGTGATGCCCGCAACACCACCTCCTCCCGAGGTTGGAAGTGGCTTTCTCATGAGGTGGCCAAAGTATTGGAGCCTCAGCTTCAGGATCTGTACTTCCAGTGAGCACTCAGGGCTGATTTCCTTAAGAATGGATAGGGTTGATCTTCTTGCAGTCCATGGGACTCTCAAGAGTCTCCTCCAGCACCATAATTCAAAAGCATCAATTCTTCGGCGATCAGCCTTCTTTATGGTCCAGCTCTCACTTCCATACATCACTACTGGGAAAACCATAGCTTTAACTATACGGGCCTTTGTTGGTAAGGTGATGGGTTCAGTTGCAAACAGGGGTGCCAACTTGAATAAAATATTACAGGGGCCAAGGTAAACTCTGCCCCGCAGAATCGGTCACATGACATGGCACATGCAGACCATTTGAATGGCAAGGTCTACAAACTGGGGAAGGGGCTGGCCCCCTCAAATATTTTAGAGGGGGCAAAGGGACCTTGGTCCCTAGGCGTTGGCTCCTATGGTTGCAAAAGATGGACTTGAGTCTGCAAGTTGTTGGGAATGCTATGCTGCTCCTTGATGTGCTAACTGTTCTTTCTGGAAAGCTTCCATTTGATACTCTCGTTGCTGCATCCTGGGTTGTATCAGGATATGGGTAGATAAATGCCCAGAGTAAAATGCTCCTTCACTGTCAGTCTCATGTGTAAGCTCTGTAAGTAATGAAATAGTATAACTTTTTAAAAAAATATGTTAAATCCTCCTCTTCATTCACATTTCCCCCCCATATTTGAGCACAAAGGAAAAAAGAAAAAGAAAAGACACCTTTGATTATTTCAGAAATTGAATTGGATATTTTGCCGCTCTGAAACAATATGCGGCCTTTACATTTTTTAAAAGCCTCATCCTATAGATGTATAACTGCAGTATTGGGAAAGAATTCTATTTTATTGTGCAGTGAAGGATTTTTCCCGCTGACAAAGTGAAGGAACAATTAATTTCACTACTAATAGCATATTCTAAATTCTGTTCCAGCTGAGCCACTCCGAAATAGCTCATTCTCATCAGGTGTTAAGTGCTCATCCTTCTTGAATTGTCAACTGGCATATGGTGGGATATGCATCACCGAAATACCTGAATGCTCAGTTGAAAGGCGTCTTTTATCAGGTTCTCACATGAATATTTTCTTCACGGAAGACTTAAGAAATTCTACTCATTTGGCCCTGCTTTTCAGCTCAATTTTTTTCCCCACTAGAATTTTAATTTGGAAGCACACTGTCCAAAGTTGGCCGAGGTGCAAAGATACCAAATCTTGACTTGTTGCTTCTTTTTGCTACATTGACTTTGGCTGAGACTTCTTATTCTTATGAATCCAAGCATTGTCTCTAAGAAGAGTGAAGGAGAAGCAGCCAATGTGTGGATCAGCTTGAAATAGAGAGGGTTGAGTTTCAGACAAAAGTGAACAATTCATTTGCAGTTTGTACAAAAGGGTTGGAGGAAGGAAAAGTCTTCACTTGCCAACTTTTAAATTTATGTTTCATGGCTTAGCATTAAGGTAAAGGTAAAGGACTCCTGACAGTTAAGTCCAGTCGTGAACGACTCTGGGGTTGTGGCACTCATCTCGCTTTACTGGCCAAGGGAGCCAACGTTTGTCCACAGGCAGTTTTTCCGGGTCATGTGGCCAGCATGACTAAGCCGCTTCTGGTGAAACCAGAGCAGCGCACAGAAACACCATTTACCTTCCCACTGGAGCAGTACCTATTTATCTACATGCACTGGTGTGCTTTCGAATTGCTAGGTTGGCAGGAGCTGGGACTGAGCAACGGGAGCTCACCCCGTCACGGGGATTTGAACCACCAACCTTCCAATCAGCAAGCCCTAGGCTCAGTGGTTTAGACCACAGCCCCACCCGCAAATTAAGGTCACAGCAAATTTCCATCCTGTTCAAGAATGAAAGAAAGTGTGTTGGTAGTGTTGTATTGTATCCATTTGGTATCCCTTGATGAAAGACACTTTGATGCAGTAGAACCTTTGGTCAGTGAAAGAGGAATAGGGATGGTATGTGGTGATTCCTCATCCCCTCTTTAGCTCTCCACAGCACTTCACATGCTATTCCAAAGGGTCCTCCAACACTTTGGAGAAGATCTGGAGTCATGCAGTAGCTGTAAGTGGGAAGAGAAATCAATTCAATTGCAAAATAAGCTTGGGATGTGTTGAAATTTCTCGGAGAATAATTTTCTGACCCATTTTTGAACATTTTCTTTTTTGAGTTCCTCCAGAACAGTTGGAGAAATCCACAGTGGAGAATATTCCATTAAATGTTCTCTGCAATTTTGCCCCCCATGAATCCAGTGCTTACATTGTTTCATATTGTTTCAATAATGTTGAATGTAGCCGTGAGCTTGACCTCAACTCATTTCAAATCTCCTCTCTTATCACATCACTCCCTTCATCCACCACTACAAACTAAACAAGTTTCAATTCCATGTTAAATGAGCCAAAATTTCTCAGATGGTAAGAGGTGTTTTTTTTTTAAAAAAAAATAGAAATTCTGTTTAAAAATCCTCCTGCCACAAATATTTAGCAAACTGTCTATCCCTAGAGAGGGAACAAGTTTTCCTTTGATCAGATCAAACTCTAATTATACCGATTATCCAACAATATGCTTAAATTCTCTCTGGTTTTAGTTTGTTGTTGCTGTTGTTTTAGCAATTGTCTTTCTGTACATAAATCAATTTGAAGTACTACCCTAGAAGAAGACTGATATTTTTATTTAAGGCTTATCAAATTCTTAATGCATTCAGGTCACAGTTAATAGTGTTTCATCAGCCATCCACCTAATGAAAGAGTCTTCAAAGTCCCTCCATTATATCATGCGAGTGATATAATCTATGCAGACCTTCAGACTCAGGGCTAAAGTCTGTGACTGATAAGTAACACATGCTTTACATCAGTTGATTATGAATGCCAGATTACCTTCCTGATTGTTTTCTTCTTCTTTAATTACATAAAGCCATGAAGAACCAAAAGATGATTGTAGCATGTTGAACGAAGCAATAGTAGTAATTACTATCATTTGGGTTTTAATGTGACATATTTGGAATAATTATTTGCAAAAGCTGCATAACTGAAGTAAGAAGGGCAAGGTTATTTCACTTTTATGTAAATTACAAGTGGATTTGAGAGCTGCAAATGCAGAGATGCCGAATGAGGGGCAAGGTCTGTTAAGAGCAGATAGACTTCCTTCCAACAGGGGGAGCTGCAGCAAAAATCTCCCCTGATGACCAATATTAAGATTTGCAAAATAGGTCAGGAAAGTGAGGGAGAATAAAAAAGTCAGCAGGGTCTGTAGCATGCCCAACTTTAAAAGTCCGACCTGGATGATGAGAACAAACCTGTAAGCTGACCAGTCAGGGCACTGTGAAATATGTTGCATTCTCATTTTGTTGCAGAGAAAGGAAAAGCATCACACATGATGCAATAATATACATGCATTCCATAGGATGGACACAGAGCTCATTGAATCCTTCTTGCCCTCCTCCAGCTGACTCTCTACTGCACACATCACACCAGCCATCATTTCCAACAAGAGACCAGTAAGGAGACCGCAAGTTGCTCCTGTCAGGAACCTATAATATGCAACTGGTCCCTCAAGTGTGGAGAATCACAGTCCTGCTTGCAGGCTTCCCAAAGTTATTTGGTTGGCCACTATGAGGGGAAAAAATGCTCGATAGGTCTTTGGCCTGATCTGTGATGTATGGAAGTGAGAGCTGGACAATAAAGAAGGCTGATCGCCAAAGAATTGATGCTTTTGAATTATGGTGCTGGAGGAAACTCTTGAGAGTCCCATGGACTGCAAGAAGATCAACCCTATCCATTCTTAAGGAAATCAGCCCTGAATGCTCACTGGAAGGGCAGATCCTGAAGCTGAGACTCCCAATATTTTGGCCACGTCATGAGAAGAGAAGACTCACTGGAAAAGACCCTGATGTTGGGAAAGATGGAGGGCACAAGGAGAAGGGGACGACAGAGGACGAGATGGTTGGATAGTGTTCTCAAAGCTACCAGCATGAGTTTAACCAAACTGCAGGAGGCAGTGGAAGACAGGAGTGTCTGGCGTGCTCTGGTCCATGGGGTCATGAAGAGTCGGACATGACTAAACAACAAACAACTATGACTCTTTTCTCTTAAAATTTATTTGCTAGGAAATAATTCCATACAATTCTGGGCTTTCAGGATGAAACACACTGCGTTCTTCTAGCTCCTTGATTAAAGTCTGCTGCTGCCGCTTCGCCGTGAGTTTGTGGGGAGGGCTCTTCCCCTTGCAAGCCCATTCTCCATCTTGGGCCTGGGGACGGGCCCCATACTCCACCTCAGCACAGAAGGCTCCAAGGAGGCCTCGGGACATGCTGCTGCCGCTTCGCCGTGAGTTTGTGGGGAGGGCTCTTCCCCCTGCAAGCCCACTTCACCAGGCCTGGAGGCGGGGCCCACACTCATCACCGCCACACTGGTGCTGCTGCAGCAAATGTTTCAAATGTTTTTATATATTTTAAAGTGTTTTAAAGTGTTTTTACTTTTTAATTTGTTGTTCCACCATAAACGGTGGTTTTTATCCATGTATTTTTATTTTGTTTTGTTTTGTTTTGGGTTGGGGTGGGATGGTTGGTGAGTGGGGTGGGGATTGGTTTTGTTTGGTGTAATTGTTTTTTGTTTGTTTGTTTGTTTGCTTTTATATTTTGTAAACGGAGGCGAGTATGAGGCTTGGGATTGCTACCGTGGAGGGGCGAGGGAGGTATGGCGGTGGGGGCAGATGTCATAGGCGAAGGGGATCGAGATACGGATATGCTCGTACCCCTTCCAATCTGCGCCCCATCCCGAGAGACGAGGGAAGGGTGAGCAAGGATTACTCACCTCCGTCACCGGTGTTGTGCAATGCCAGGTCTATAGGCAACAAAACCGCCACCCTGCGAGATTTCTTTACCTCGCAGGGGGTCGACCTGGCTTGTGTGACGGAGACCTGGGTGCGCGAAGGGGATACTGTTACCTTACGAGAGATGGCGCCCCTGGGTTTCTCCGTCCACCAGTCGCGGACTGTGGGCCGGGGGGGAGGGGTGGCATTATTAATCCAGGAAGATTGTTCTTTCAGGGCTCTACCATCGCCATCGATCCCCGGCATTGAATGTGTTGGCCTAGTGTGGGGCTCCGAGGTGAGCTTGGCTGTCTGGCTGGTGTACCGGCCACCTAGCGCACCAGCAGCCACCCTGTCAGGCCTGCTGGAGGCGGTGGCTGGCTGGGCCTTGGAGTTCCCTAACCTATTGGTATTGGGGGACTTCAACATCCATGCTGATGCCACTCCCTCCTCACAGGCTCTGGACCTGGTGTCTTCCATGGCAACACTAGGGCTCTCCCAGTTTGTTTCGGGCCCCACACATCAAGCAGGCCTCACGCTGGATTTGATCTTTGGCGTCGGTATAGATGTGATCATGTTTCCTTTGATGAAGGTGCCATGGTCTGATCACTACGCTCTGAAAGCCAGGATTGACGTTCCACCCCCACCCTGCTTAGGTGGCGAGCCGATCTGGGCTCGCCCGCAGAGGCTGATGGACCCTGATAGATTCCGTCAAGCCTTGCGGGACCTTTCTCCCCCTGGCGACTCATTGACTGAGCTTGTTGAGGGCTGGAATACCCATCTCCTGGCAGCCATCAATGAGATTGCACCTAAGCGCCCTCTGCGACCCCGCAGAAACCGGGCTCCCTGGTTTACCGAGGAGCTCCGGAAAATGAAGCGGGACCTCAGACGGCTAGAGCGAGTATGGCGGGGTGCCCGTGACGGAGCTTCAAGAACATCTTATAGGGTTTTTATGAAAACCTACGAGATGGCAGTGAAGACTGCTAAGAAGTCCTACTTCTCAGCCTCCATTGCACCCGCTAGCTCTCGCCCGGCGCAATTATTTAGTATAATTCGGTCTTTAACGTCCCTCGAAGGACAGCCAAATTTAAATAATAAATTGACACACAGCTGTGAGGCATTTGCGAGCTTTTTTGCGGAGAAGGTCCTGTTGCTCTGCCATGACCTCCCTGCCAATTTGGATACAATAAAGGAACTGGAGGCCCCTCGACTGTCCTCGGGTCCAGTATTGGACCACTTTGACCGGATATCCCCAGCCGATGTGGACAGACTCCTCCAAGCTGGAAAGCCCACCACTTGTCCTCTTGACCCGTGCCCGTCCTGGCTGATTAGAGCGTGTCCAGACGAGGTACGGGCCCCCCTGGGGGATATCATCAATTTGTCCCTTGGCACCGGGACATTCCCAGGGGAACTGAAGGAGGCAGTGGTGCACCCGCTCTTAAAGAAAACATCATTAGATCCCTTAGATCTATCCAATTACCGCCCGGTTTCGAATCTTCCATTCCTGGGTAAGGTGATTGAGAGAGCGGTTGCTGAACAGCTTGGTAGGTTTCTGGATGAAACATCGGCTCTGGATCCATTCCAGTCCGGCTTCCGCGCTGGTCATGGGACCGAGACGGCTCTGGTTGCCCTAACAGATGATCTTCGTAGACAGCTGGATCGAGGCGGGTCGGGGCTGCTGATTCTTCTAGATCTGTCAGCAGCTTTCGACATGGTCGATCACGAACTCCTGGACCACCGCCTTGCCGACGTGGGGATCCAGGGCACAGTCCTTCAATGGCTGCGCTCATTTCTCTCTGGTCGGGGACAGAGGGTGGCGCTTGGGGGGGAATTGTCATCGCGCCACTCCTTGGTGTGTGGAGTGCCTCAGGGTGCGATTCTCTCCCCGATGCTTTTTAACATCTTTATGCGCCCCCTCGCCCAGCTTGTCCGGAGTTTTGGGCTGGGTTGCCATCAGTATGCTGATGACACCCAACTCTATCTGTTGATGGATGGCCATCCTGACTCGGCCCCAGACGCACTGACCAGATGCTTGGAAGCTGTGGCTGGATGGTTACGTGGGAGCCGGTTGAAGTTAAATCCTTCGAAGACAGAGGTCCTCTGGCTGGGACGGGACGATATGGGATTGAGGGGGCAACTCCCATCTCTTGCGGGGGTGCAATTAGTGCCAGCACCGTCCGTTAAGAGTTTGGGTGTAATCTTTGATACCTCCCTCTCCATGGAGGCGCAGATTGCAGCCATAACAAAGGCGGCATTTTTTCATCTCCGCCAAGCTAAGCAGTTGGCTCCTTACCTCTCTCGCCCTGACCTAGCCACTGTGATCCACGCGACGGTCACCTCCAGACTGGATTATTGTAACTCGCTCTACGTGGGGCTGCCCTTGAGACTGACCCAGAAACTCCAGCGGGTGCAGAATGCCGCAGCGAGACTCCTTACGGGGTCTTCGCTGCGAGATCACATTCATCCGGTGCTATACCAGCTGCACTGGCTCCCGGTGGAGTACAGGATCAGGTTTAAGGTGCTGGTTTTAACCTTCAAAGCCCTATACGGCCTAGGACCCCCGTACCTACGGGACCGCCTCTCCTGGTATGCCCCACAGAGGAACTTACGGTCTTCAAATAAAAACATCTTGAAGGTCCCAGGCCACAGAGAGGTTAGGCTGGCCTCAACTAGAGCCAGGGCTTTTTCGGCTGCGGCTCCAACCTGGTGGAACGCTCTGTCACAAGAGACAAGGGCCCTGCAGGATTTGACATCTTTCCGCAGGGCCTGCAAGACAGAGCTGTTCCGCCAGGCCTTTGGCCAGGGCGCAGCCTGACTCCCTCCTTTGGCAATCTTTACAAACCTGAGTTTATGGTTGCCATCAATTTTGATTTTAATTAATTTTTATAATGTTTTTATAATTGTTGCACTATTTTGGTGTTGTTAGCCGCCCTGAGCCCGGCTTCGGCTGGGGAGGGCGGGATATAAATAAAATTTATTATTATTATTATTATTAATAAAGTGCAACTTTCTGTATGCCCTGATGAGCATTTCTCTGAAAGTTCAGCTAAATGTCATTTCATTGCACGTATGAAATATCTTTTGTTTCCATCTACATATTTTCATTTCATGTTGGTGGAGATATAAGGCTTGTCTTGGCTTTCCATATTTATGTACATCTTAATAACTTCCCTTGGCAAGTAGGGGCCGTCTAATCAACAGATGATAGACATTAATGCCTCCATTCTCTCTATATTTGAGCAAGCTCAAGTCAATGTTCCTTCTTCTGGAGTTAATGTGTAAACTGGGTATCTGACCCATTTGGTACAGTAGTACTTATTTAGGGAATAGGAATGACATCTGCACATTAACAAATAAAGCAGGATAACTCTCTCTCTCTGTCTCTCTCTAATCCTTGGTGTCGTATTTTCTCATGCATTCAGAAGCATCTTTGGAACTTTCTCCTACGTTCTTCTAATCATCTAAATTTATCAGCCTCCTCCTTGACAATCTGCAGGGGCTGATTCATCCTGCTATGCCTAGTCACACAACAATTATACCTGATAATAGAATTCAATCTTCTCATAGACTTAATAGGGGCGATACATACATCGTTCTTTTTTATCAGACCAACTCCTGAGTCACATCTGATTTATTTTGGGCACCGGGTGTACTACTTCCTGTCTCTTTGTACTTCTGCAAAGAGAACACATTGAGGAAAAACTCTTTAAAGCTATTATGAGGCCCAAGACTTTACCCAAGAAAAATGGATTTTCAGAAAGCTACAATTGGATCATTCTTAGCACGTGCACAACTGATGAATGAACTTTACATTCACTGATATTTAACTGCATTAATAAGTGATTGTTCAGTTGTGTTTGACTGTTCACATTAATTCCTTTCACAAACACATACCTTTGTGATTAAGGTGCAGATATTTCCCCCCTGATCTCTAAGGGTCCCTGTACCCATAAGGGCAGATCTTGACTTGGCACTAATGCAATGGTATATTCAGAGAGGAACAAACAATATTGTTTTACACAGCTTTGCCTCACAAAGGTATCTAAGAATTTTACAAGAATGAAATGGGGAAGCAGGACAAAGAAAAAATAGCAGCTCATTCTAAGGATGACTGGAATGACACCATCCAGCCCAATGACTATTGCAATGAGAGAGAGCTTTTCAATACGTATATGGATAGAACAGGTGAAGCAATGGGCAAACCAGTCTCTCTCCAATCCAAGTCATTTTCAGACATGTTTTGCCTATAATTGCATGTGATAATTTTGCACATGAGTCTGTAATTATCATTTCTTTTTAAAAAAAAAAATGTGGGAATGTTCAGGGTAGCAGGAGATGATATATTGTTTATTAATGTCCTTCCTAACTTGTGCTAGCAAGTTCCTTTACTTAACAGAGTTATATTCCCCTTTTTACATGCACAGCAGATAGCTGGTTGCAGGTTTATGTAAGCCTCTCACTGTTATACAATTCAATCTGTCTTAGATTGAATTGTACGTTCCTGGTAAGTTCCCTTGAATCCCTCTTAAAAGAATAAAGTCGCCACAATCTTATTCAAAGTCAATAAAAGAAGTTTACTTAACATCAGTTCACCCTGAAGGCAGGCTTAGTTACAAATATGTACATGTGGATCTACCCTGTAAGGGGTGTGTGTGTGTGTGATCCCAGTGCTTCTGCTAATTGAGATCCTAACAAAGCAGTCCTAGCTAAAAGATGGTCAAACGAAGAAGGAAGTGAAAAAGAGGAAGGTGTACTGCGTGACTTGTCCTTTTGTTACCTGGACAGGTAAGGTCACACCCACCTTTAGTCACATGCAAAGGAAGGATGCTCCAGCCAGGAGGAACAGGAACTTTTGACTGGCTGGACCAAACATTTCCCCGCATGTCTTCTCTAGCATTACAAGGAATGTTGTACTTGACTGCTCCCATTGGATTACATCCCACAAAAAATGCATCGAAACCTGCATTTAAAATCCTAAACATACCTTGAAATAAATATATATAGAGAGAGCAAACCAAGGACTATATAAAAGAATACAGGAAGTGTGAAAGACAATGGATAACTAAATTCCAATCTGTCAGTCATCTTTACAATCACCCATTATCTAACTCCTTTTCAGTAGCAGGGATTGAACCTCAATGCACACAAATAAGAGTTGATGTGTTTATGGTACAATGCACTCTGTCACAGTGCTGTGGTTCTTCTAGAACAGGCATGGCCAAACTTGGCCCTCCAGATGTTTTGGGACTACAATTCCCATCATCCCTGACCACTGGTCTTGTTAGCTAGGGATGATGGGTGTTGTAGTCCCAAAGCATCTAGAGCGCAAAGTTTGGCCATGCCTGTTCTAGAAGAACCACAGCACTGTGACAGAGTACATTATACCATATGTATATATGCCTGTTCTAGAATCAGATCATACAGAAAACTTGCTCCAGTATAAATTACATTCAATAGGATAAAGTGATTATAGTGAACGAGAGGATTGAACTCTATTAATTTTTAGCACTGATTTCATCCCACATTGCTTTAGAGGAAATGTATGTAACAATGGTGCTCAAGTATTACAGTTCCAGATTGCTGTAATCAAAATAGGATGCAATTTGAGCTAAAAACAATTAGTTTTTCTTAATTTCCCCTTCAGTTATGAGGCAGTTAACTTGATGGCTAGGTTCATATCCTCTTCATTGCCCCTTCTAGGGAAAGCTCTCATTAATTGCAGAATAAACATTGAATTTAGTTAATGAAACATGCAACATGGTTAGGCATTCATCAGGTACGCATGAATGATCAAATAACCTGTCCTAAAAACTATATTGTTACAAAGCTCGTCTTGATTTCCAAATGAGCCACTGTACAAATATATCTGCCTGACACAGTTTTCCTGAGGTATTACCACTCAGCCATTTGAAATGTATCATTTTTATTATTGCTTACACAAATCATTAATAAATAATTGCTTTAAAATGAAATACAGTCATTCCAAAACAAACATTAATCCTTATAAGCTGTTCGGTATAAAGTCATATCAACACACTGCAATCCTTTGCAAAGTTGAGCAAGCCTAAGTCCATAGATTAAACTGACTAATTATATTTAGCCAGGACTGAGCTGATGATGTAAATGTATTCTGCATTACAAAGTGGTACATATTATTTTTGTGCCCCTCTATATTTTGGTACCTCCAAAAGCAATGATATAAGTATGTGGAGAGTTATCACACTTGGAAATGACGCTTCATTTCCATACTTTTAAAAATGTGCATATAGCAAAATCAAGCATATGAAAATTCATTACCTTGACTTTGAAAAAGAAAACTTCCTGCATTGCTTCTGTTATTTAGGCTGTGAGTCCCAGAAGACCTGCTCCCAGTCTTGCAGGCCTTTTTCTACCTGGCCAGGGAGGGGAGGGCCCCGACTGACACCAGCTAAAAAAGCTGAGGTAACAACAACAACAACAATTTATTTATTTATACCCTGCCCATCTGGCTGGGTTTCCCCAGCCACTCTGGGTGGCTCCCAACAGAATATTAAAAACACGATAAAACATCAGACATTAAAAACTTTCCTATACTTCAGATGTCTTCTAAAAATCAGATACCGTAGTCCCCCCCCATCTCCTGCAAAAGCCCCCCTTAAAGAGCACGTGGCTCCTGCGGGCTTTTCGACCGAGCCTGTGGGGCTGGCGGTGGGGGGGAAGTGCTGCTTTCCCCCACCGCCAGCCTCAAAACCAGGTCGGGGAGTAGCGCAAAGGTGTCGCGCACCTTCCCTGCTTTCCCCCACCGCCAGCCTCAAAACCAGGTCGGGGAGTAGTGCGAAGGCATCGTGCACCTTCTCACTGCCCCCCAAGCCTGTGGGGCTGGCAGTGAGGGGAAGCACTGTTTTCCCCCACTGCCAGCCTCAAAGACCAGACTCTCCTGGCTTCAGTGAAAGCAACACGAAGCCTCCGGAGCGCAGGCTTCAGAGGCTTCGCGTTGCTATCACTGAAGCCAGGGA
Organism: Podarcis siculus; assembly: GCA_034642415.1. Lineage (NCBI taxonomy): Eukaryota > Metazoa > Chordata > Lepidosauria > Squamata > Lacertidae > Podarcis > Podarcis siculus. The sequence continues at coordinate 2,830,442 of JAXCMG010000071.1, read as the reverse complement.
GCCTGCATTCGCTCCATAGGACGCACACACATTTCCCCTTAATTTTTGGAGGGGAAAAAGTGCGTCCTATAGAGCGAAAAATACGGTAGTTGTTTATTTCTTTGACATCTGATGGGAGGGCGTTCCACAGGGTGGGCGCCACTGTTGGGGCATTGATTAGGGTGGGTTGCTGAGGAGAGGGATTGTTGCTCACAGATTGGAATTTCTTTTAAAATGTACAGTTGTACAGATATGGTGAATCTTACCCTTGGTCTGCATGCCTAGTGGTGAGCCTAGCACTCATTCTGTCCTTTTCTTCTTCATTTGTTTTGTGGCTATGATGAGATACCACCACATTCTTCGCCACCTGTATCCCTTTTAGCATAAGTAGGCAAACATGTATAAATGTCTCTGGCTTTATTTTACACGGGAGTCGCTTCCCGTGACTGAAAACCATTGAGCTGCTTGAAGCTCTAAGTTATTTCAAAAGTACTCCATTTGAGCAACGGTCCAGCTTTGAAAGGGCAGAGGGATCTCAAGGCCTATGATGCAAAAGGAAGAAAAGGCCCATGCATCACACTTCACCCAGAAGAAAACATAACAGTAGAACAGCCAGGAAATGAAACTATTTGAAGATATCAAGTAAGATGACACAGATGGATCATTTAAGGACTTCTGTAGATAACCAGCTTCTTCTGCCGGATGACCATTTATCAGAATAGATTGGCTGAGTTTATAGAGCTCATGTTGAATATAAGGCAATGACATATGGACCAATATACTGAAAAATGAGCCATACAATCAGAGTTTGATGCTCCCCTTGGGAGCCAGGAGATGGCATTTGTTTAGCTTCTCTCTGTTATTTTGGAAGTGTTTTGTCACAAAATCATTTGCTGGAAGATCGCTTGAGTTTTCAAGTGTTGATTGTGAAGAATAACATTTATTCAGTTGGATTGTCTTGATCCTTTGGTGTACTCCATCTATTTCAGTTTCTGCAGGTCAACGAAATACATTTTCTCTAGCAGTTTTGCATTGCAAGTAAAAAGCAACAGCCACACACACACACACACATTTTGTTATTTGCCCTGTGAATAACTCAGGAATTTTTCTAAAATATTTGAAAGATTGATTTGGAAAAGCTTATCAGGGCTAGAGACCAGAGGCCAGGGAGGAGTCCTTGGATTACCAAGCAAGGAAGAAAGAAGGCAGCTAAGTGGGTGAAGAAATATTTCAGCCTGAATTTGAGTGACAGGTTGCTTAGATTGAGAAGCAGGCCAGATGGGACCTTACTGGCTCTTTATCTCACCTGATTTCTGCTGTCTGAAAGCTATAATACTAGCTTTCTTAGCCATCTACAACAGCAGCCAGCAATACAACTGAGATCAGGCTAATGGCTTCAACTCTTCACAAGCTTCTATGGTGGTGCAAGGGAGTAAGGTGCTTCACTCCCGCTGTCATATTCCTTATTTTAGAGCTCTTGCATCTTGCAAAGCTGAGGGAAATACTAGCAAGGCAACAACTAATAAAGATTATACCCCAATTCTGCTGTGGGGGCAGGGGAGAGAGAGGGGGAGAGAGAGATGCTTACCGTGATGATGACTACTGATCTGGACACTGGCTCTGCTAGTCTAAGAATTGCCAGTGGTATTTGTGCTATGAGGCTCTATCACCCCCATATAATAAAAATGAAGGTGCAGCATCAGTTGTTCATGCCATTGTGTATTCACACCCAACCAGGGCCAGTCTTGCCATAAAGGTAAAGGTAAAGGTACCCCTGCCCGTACGGGCCAGTCTTGACAGACTCTGGGGTTGGTGCGCCCATCTCACTCTATAGGCCGGGGGCCAGCGCTGTCCGGAGACACTTCCAGGTCACGTGGCCAGCGTGACATCGCTGCTCTGGCGAGCCAGAGCCGCACACGGAAACGCCGTTTACCTTCCCGCTGGTAAGCGGCCCCTATTTATCTACTTGCACCCGGGGGTGCTTTCGAACTGCTAGGTTGGCAGGCGCTGGGACCGAGCAACGGGAGCGCACCCCGCCGCGGGGATTCGAACCGCCGACCTTTCGATCGGCAAGCCCTAGGAGCTGAGGCTTTTACCCACAGCGCCACCCGCGTCTTGCCATAGAGCAGAGTGAATCAACTTCCTTCATATGCCAGCATGTGGGAAGGGTAGGTAAAGTCAGAAACTGGCGCCTGAATGGTGCAGCAACATTTGTTCTAAGTATTGATCCCAGCAGTGGTGATGGTACCATGGGGGCTCTGCTTCAGGCAGCATTATATCTTAGCCGGCAAAGCATCTGCTTTATTTCATTTTCCTGATTTACAAAAAAATTGTAGGCCAGTAAAACATAGCACAATCAATGAGGGAGAGAGGGGGAGAATTATTCAGTGGAAGGCCATTGAAACAGATAGGTCCTTTAAGGCCTTTTGAATTCCCTGAAGTGTATCTACTGGAACAAAGGAAGCTGGAGAATACCAAATCAGACCATGGGTCTGTGTGATGGCCTGGGAATCTGATTCAGAGGCTGAACCTGAGGAATCCCAGCCTACACAGGAGTCCCCACCTCCAGGGCCAGCTGAGCTTGAACCTGAAGTGCCCTCACCTGTGCCGGATCCTCAGGAGCAGACACCAGATGAACCCGCTCTGGCTCTGGAGGTGATCGAGGACCCCTTGCCTGTAGGTGCTCCTCTCCCAGCCCTGTCAGGGGAAGAGGAGGTTGCCTCTGGGTCCAGTAACCCTCCAGCCTCTCCTGAGCTGCAGAGGCTCAGGGCAGAGGGGCGGAGGGAACTAAGTTCTCGCAGGCAGAGTGTTCGCCTCCAGGCCAGGAGAGGCGAGTCACCTGTGGACCGGGGCTGCCCTATGCCTCAGAGGAGATAAAGGCCAGTCAGCCCAGTCCCAGGTTGTGGGAGCAACATCGCTGGTTACCTGTTCCTGCCGGCACCCTGGCCTGCTTTCTGCCAGAGTTCCTGACCACACCCAACTCCCTGCCTTGGACCCCGCTTCAGCCTCGGACTGTTAAACAGCACAGTCTGTTAAACTAAGTACAGTGGTGTCTCGGTTTTCAAACATCTCGGAAATTGAACGTTTCAGTTTTCGAACGCCGAAAACCAGGAAGTAAATGCTTCCGTTTTTGAACGCGCCTCAGAAGTCGAACAGCTTCCACTGATTGTTTCTCATTTTTCTCAATTAAATTTGGAGACCACCCTTTGCACCTCGGTTTTAGAATGTTTCGGAAGTCGAACAGTCTTCCAGAACAGATTACATTTGAAAACCAAGGTACCACTGTATTGACTAGTAGCAGAGCTGCAGGATTTCAGACAGGGATCCCACCCAGTCCTGCCTGGGGCCTTTTGCATACAAATCAGATGTTATACCACATAGTTGCTGAGCTCCCCTTTAGAAGGGAGTTCTAAAGTTGCGGGCCCAACATGGAAGACATTTTGTCTTTGTGGGCACCAACCTCACAGACCTCAAAGCAGAAGCGGATTTAGGGAAGGATGATTGGTTTGGCCCTGGAGGCACCACAACTATGATTTAGAATGGAGCGAGAGAGACAAGGGGGGTGGGCTCTGAAATTTGAGACCCCCAAGCTCCACCACTGCTCAGAGGTGAAACCAGCAGACAGAATTCAGCAGAGATCTCAGTGTCCAGGAAGGACGGTACAGCCTGCCCAACATATAACGCAGCTCTAAGCTGTTCAGGGTTTTAAAGTTTAAAACCAGCTGTGTAAATGTCTGTGCTACCATCCATTTCACATTACTACTGCATGCTGTGTCAGAAGTCCCTTTCAAAAGTCTTGAATTTCAGCAGTCATCACACATATCGGGTTAAATGGATCTCTGTGTTCTGCACATCCTCTGTGGGCATCTATAGAAAAGTATACATACTACATTTCTGGACGTGAAGCACGAACTCAGGTGTTTTGGCAACTTTTATACCAACATGCCTCTTTTGCTTCTTTTCCTTTTCTTTCAGTTAATTATAATGGAAACTAATTAACTATTAATTAACACTATTAATGAAAACCATATATTCTGGGGATTTTACTGCTTCCCTGGCAGTGCACTCTTTTCATTATCAAATGTGCACCTACAGAGTTCTTTGCTTGCTTCTTTTGACTGTTTTATTTATGCAAGACACCAAAAAAGATTGCAATTAACATCTTCTCCACTCATTTCCTTTCATCTTGAACAAATATATGCAACATGGCCAGTGTAATCAAAGCCCAATTTTCCACTTACGTTTGACTTTTCATCTATGCCCTTATTTGTTATCTTAGAGACTGAATTTGTTGTTGTTGGTGGTGATTTTGTGCATATGCATATGCGTGCTTATCTGCTTTATTCTAGAAAAGACATTCATTCTGGCTCCCATATTGCTGGGGGTGAAACTTTAACGTCATCCCACCTCTTTGACATCTCTCATTAAGAAGTTAAAAGAACTTTGCACAAACAATTTAGGCTTAGGGAATTGAGAAAAGTGTGTTCATCTTTGTATGCAGAGATGCAAAACTTGCTTTTTGAGGAATCTCTTGTATGTGACTATTTGTACTAATAGCAAAGTATGCAAGCACAGCCATATGTAGGAAATCAAGTCAAAGAATGAAAGATGGGCCAGATTCACAGAAGCAGTAAGCTATATCAGTTTCCCTTCTGAAGTGATTTTGAGCAGGTCTGCTGCATTGTCTTCTGACTCACAAAGAAGGCTTGGGCCATGACTATTACGAGAGTAAGCAGACATCCCTAGTTCTTCAACTAGGGATAGGTCAAATTCAAAGAAACATAAAATAAACTGCATGATGAGAGTCCTGTGGAGTCATATTCCCAGCCCCAACAGCAATTCTAGAAGAACACCACAAATGTGTCCGATGGAAGGTTGCATTTCAGCTATTTAGAGCCTCAAATTTGAAGAGCAAAAGATAGCATGCAATTGTAAAATGCAAGGACTGCTTTTCATATTTACGATGGACACAACTCTGCTGAGACTTTTTTCTTTCTTGCAGCAGGTAGTCTTGCAGAGGAAAGAGTTGGAGTTGCACACTTTGCACAAAGCCATTTCCAACATCCAGAGGAGGTGGTGTTGCGGGGTCACGCCCCCACCACGTGCGCGGAGGCTGGCTTCCAGCCCCGTGCGAGCAGGGAATCCTCAGGGCTGCATCAGCACCTGAGTCAACCAATTGGCTGGCTCTGGGGGCATGGCTTGCCCCATTTAAGGTAAGCGCAGCCCCGGGATCTCCCTCTTTGTGTCCGCTCAGCTGGTAAGGTTTTCCCCGCCCACCCCTTTTTTAGGTTCCCTTTTGACCTTGCTTTGGACCTTGGTTGGTTGCCGTTAAGGGGACTGGTAGGAATGTTTTCCACTTGGCAAATTGGCACTGGCCATTGGGGTTTTTGCCTACCTCGTAGCAAATCGTCACAACTCTCTTGGTTTTGGCGGTTAGGCATTGGTAGGGGTATTGTTATGCAGATCTGTCGGAGGGGGAGGAGCGCCATCACCTCCCCCAATCATCGAAGGGTAGTCCGGTAAAGGATTCCGGGGGGCGTGGCCTTGTCCGAAGCCTATGGAGGCCAGGGCCTAAAGCGCGCCCCCGAGCGGTGACCCCAGGGGGAGTACCTAGTTGATGTGCATCTGCAGGGCTCCTCCTGCTGGTGTTAACCCTTCCCGGTCTTCAAGCAACCAGGCTGGAGCCAGATAGTCTGATAGGACCAATGCCTAAGCCTCTTACCTGTAACCAATAAAGTTGTGGCCTTATTTCGCCCATTAACCTTAAATACTGTGTCACGTGTCTTTATTTCTTCTGGTGGGAGGCGGGAACCCACCACGCAACATCAAGCCCTCAGCCTCCCCTGCTGAACAGTTGATAATCTAAATTGGGACCCAGAAGGCTGGATAAAATCTGGTTGTGGGCCATATCCATCCTCTGGAAAAGGAATCTCCCACTCTTGTCTTATCCAATATTGCATGGAAATATTGGAGACAGCAAGCTCCACCCCTATACATCTGCATTTCTATGAAATCCAAAATACATAGCTGTACATAAGGGTGCTCTCTTCAGACACTCATGAATACATCTGTAGATCCAGCTACACACCCACAATATTTCCATGGATAGTGAATACTTGTGTGAGACTTTTCTGGTTTTCTGGTGCATACAGAAGTGGGTCTATGCCCTACCACACCCAGTGTCCCCACATTGCTGATCATGCCAATGGATTGAGGTTCAAGTTGTGTGGCAGAACATCTAGTCTTCAGTAATAAATAAAATAAAATGATAATCCTTAAATTATCCTATTAAATTTGATTTTATTAGAAGGGAGTGCTTAATGATTGAATTGAATAGGGGTAGTTAATTAAAAGGAAATGGATTTGGGGGCAGGATATGGATCACTAGGAAGGTGAAATTAAATAAATAGAAGCTGATCTGGGTGATCTAGGGCAAGCTGCCAATTAAAGAAACCTGGAAGGTGATTTGGATGGGAAATTAAAATTTTGTGAGATTTAAATTCTAAGAATTACATTGACTGATAAATCAGCTTATAGAAAGTCAGTGAAAATTGGAGTCCTCTTTTGCTTTTGCTTTTAATAGCAAGTATCTCCTTTTGAATTCTGGTGCTGGAGGAGACTCTTGAGAGTCCCATGGACTGCAAGAAGATCAAACTGATCCATTCTTAAGGAAATCAGCCCTGAGTGCTCACTGGAAGGACAGATCGTGAAGCTGAAGCTCCCATACTTTGGCCACCTCATGAGAAGAGAAGACTCCCTGGAAAAGACCATGATGTTTGGAAAGACTGAGGACACAAGGAGAAGGGGACGACAGAGGACGGGATGGTTGGACAGTGATCTCGAAGCTACCAGCATGAGTTTGACCAAACTGCGGGAGGCAGTGGAAGACAGGAGTGCCTGGCGTGCTCTGGTCCGTGGGGTCACGAAGAGTCGGACAAACAACATCTTCCTGTTGGCAATGTTTGAGTGGTCACCCTGTCTTAGATTGGCCTAGTGACAAAGTAAGTTGGGTTCATTTGTTTTCAAACCCAAGAACTTCGGACTCAGCCCACGCCTGGATCCCTTCCAGATTGGACCAAGACATCTGAATCTGGGATTAAAAATCATTTATTGCCAGTATGCAGCAGTTATTTGGGATATTTCCCTACTGCCTCCCTCCTGTCAGTTTTTCAAATTGTCTTTTTTCCACCACTCCCAAAAAGAAGAAGAAAATGCTTCTAGTTTCCTGGTCTTCAGCTAACACTGCCAACATCAATATGACAAGGAACCATTTTAGCACAGATGTCTAGTGCAATTCTAGGAAATCTGCATCCCACAATCCTGTATTGAATTTAAGACTTGCGCTTTGTGACACAATTGTTAGAGCATGCATTTCTAGACCACTAGTTTAGTATTAAACAAATATATAATACTGGCCACTCTCTACCACCAGACCTCATTAAAATGCATATCTGTTGGAAATTGCATTAACATATCTAAATCTAGACTTAGTGAAGAGCTCAGCACTGTAATAAGAAAAATTCCCTTTAGCAACAAACAGTTGCTCAAGTATTAGAATGACCCCTCCCCAATTCAATTTAAGTTCTGAAAATACAAATAAAGAACTAGCTTGCTTATGTCTTAAATACACTGTGAGAATCAATCTAAAATCTGAAAGAAAAATTATGTAATCTTATTAGACAGAGGGAAATGAAAATGAAATTATTGGAATACATCAGGAAAACTAGTTGGAACTGCCTGGGCAAGGGTAAAATAATAGAAACAATATTTAAACCATGCCCTTGTTGCCTGGAGCTCCTTAATAAATGCTTCACTATTCAATTCAGTTGCACCCACAAATAATAGATGCAATTCTCGACCGGCCAAAATTTCAGCTTCATCTGGTCATTCTTGGCATTTTCAATGCTTGTTCCTTGAACTGCAATAGAAATTCCAGCCATTCTCCTCATTTGTGGAATGCTCTACTTAGGGAGGCTTGCCTGGCACCTTCTTTACATATCTTTAGGTGCCAGGTGAAAATGTTTCTCTTCAACCAGGCGTTCAGCTGATTAACATTCCATGGTTCGAAAAATGTATTTGTGGGAGAAGGGTTTGTTGACTTAGTTTCAGTTTGGTTTAAGTAATTCTCTTGTGTTCTCATTTTGTATTTTCAGTTGTGAACCATTCTGGGATCTTTGGATGAAGGGCAGTATCCAAATTCAATAAATATTAAAATAATAATAAATGCTTTCCTCAGGTCTGAAGGATTAGGATGCCACTGAATAAATGAGTCTGGATGACAAAGGTCTAGGCAGGGAACCTGTGGCCCTCCAGATGTTGAATACATCTCTCATATTTCCTGAATTTTCGCCATGCTGGTTGACTGGAGTTCAACAACATCTGGAGGACCACAGTGTAGTGCAGGGTTTCCCAAACTTGGGTCTCCAGCTGTTTTGGGACTACAGTTCCCATCATCCCTTACTGGTCCTGCTAGCTAGGGATGATGGGAGTTGTAGTCCAGCAACAGCTGGAGACCCAAGTTTGGGAAACCTTAGTCTAGCAAATGGTTCAGGGTTGGCACGGGGATGTATACCTGCTGGTGCTATGGAGCAAATAAGTATATGTACAAACACTTAACCGTTGAGGACATTAGTATAGGAGGCCATGGACATGAGCATTGAGAAAATACCCTGAACAACATAATCTATGAAGAGGTGGCTTAAGATATTGCTAAATATTTAAATGCAATCATTGGCTATATTGTTTAACTTTGGTGAACCCATTAATTAGAATTCACACATTGTTCTGCTGATCTTGCTACATAGCTGACACCAATAGGTTGGTTTACTGACATCACTAAAATGTTTGGATGATCTCAGTTTTTCAGACCAGCAGGACAAGCTGTATCTCCTATACAGGAAAGCCAGTACAGTGGTACCTCGGGTTAAGTACTTAATTGGTTCCGGAGGTCCGTTCCGGAACTGTTCTTAACCTGAGGTACCACTTTAGCTAATGGGGCCTCCCGCTGCCGCTGCGCCACCAGAGCACGATTTCTGTTCTCATCCTGAAGCAAAGTTCTTAACCCGAGGTAATATTTCTGGGTTAGTGGAGTCTGTAACCTGAAGCATATGTAACCTGAAACGTATGTAACCCAAGGTACCACTGTATACTAAGGAGCAAGTAGCAGAGAGACATCTCTAATGGAAAACAATCTATCACAATTAACTCCAGCTACACTGATTTAAGACAAAATGATACTTAGACTTTCAGAAAGGACTCCTTGGTTGGTTAATTCCAGAAAGGCCTGCCTGTTCCATTGGACTAACCAGAAAACGTCAGGGTTCAACTTTTGCCTATCCTGCTTTAGTGAAGATTTCAAGAAGGTGCAGTGAAGCAAACTATTGCCATTCTGCAATGTTTATCCCCTGCTATGCCAGTAATCTAGTGCATGAATTTATTGTAGTGAAGCATTAATAATAATAATAATAAAAATTATTTATACCCCACCCTCCCCAGCCAAGACCAGGCTCAGGGGGGCTAACACCAGGTATAAAAACAATTGATTAAGGGGATCAAGTTGATTCCAAGCCAAAGACCAGGCAGAACAACTCTGTCTTATAGGCCCTGCGGAAAGAAATCAGATCCTTCAGGGCCCTGGTCTCATGAGATAGAGCATTCCACCATGACGGAGCCAGTGTTGAAAAGGCCCTGACTCTGGTTGAGGCTAATCTGACTTCCTTAGGGCCCGGGACCTCTAGAGTGTTGCTATTTATGGACCTTAAGGTCTTCCGCGGGGCATACCAGGAGAGATGGTCCCGTAGGTACAAGGGTTCTAGGCTGTGAAGGGCTTTAAATGTCAAAACCAGCACCTTAAATCTGACTGTGGGTGCAGGCATTGTGCTAGAATTTACTTGTCGTGACTGTACTATTGAATAACAGAGTTGCATTATTATTCACAGGAGCATAAGATGAGTCCTGTGGGATCAGACCAAAGGCCTACCAGCACTCTGTTCATGACCAGCCCAAAAGCAGGAAAAGAGCACAACATCACTCTCCCTGTTGTGATCCTCAGCAACCAGTATTCAGAGGCTGAGGTATAATATAGCCATCATGACTGGTAGCCACTGATAGCCTTATTCTCTCCAAATGTATCTAAAACTGTTATAAAGCTGTCCAAAATGCTAGCTATTACTAATAATAAATAATATTTTTTTTATTTATACCCCGCCCTTCCCGGTTCAGAAAACCGGGCTCAGGACAGCTAACATCAAATTTAAAACACTTAATTGTAATACAACATAGAAGCACATCGAAGATACTACATCTTGAATTCCCTTTTGGTTGGCTTTATTAAATCCATAACTGGTCTTGGTCTGTGTATGTGCTTACAACCCCAGCTGGATATCACTTCATAGAGCTGTCAGCACACATGAAATGCATTGATAAAATAATTGGGTTTGCTTCTCCCCCATTCTTTATCCCATTGTTTACTTTTTGGTCTATCCTCCATCGACAGCATTCAGAACTCAACATTTTGGAAGAAGGGGGAAAGCAGGAGATGAAGAAATGAGCCATGGGTATCTGGGGTATTCTGGAGGTACAACCTTGTCAGACTTTATCACAACCTGGAATAGCAATTTGGTATTTCCCCATATTTTGAAGGAAAAAACAACAACAACCCTAACCTATACCATTTGTAGTCTCACAGGCTACAGTTCTAATTCTACATTCAATTGTACACTTCTGGTAGCTTCAGTTTTATAAGTTACTACTTTAGCAGTGCATCATCTGAATGCATCATCTGAATGCAGATGTTTTGTTGAGATGCAAGTGATAGTGGAGGAAAAAAATTGTTTTCAGTGCTGATTCAAAATGTTCTGCTGTCTGAGTCAGAGCCCAAGTGTTGCCATCCTTTGCATTGTCTGTAGCACTTGGAAAGGTCTTGCTGCATCATTCAGGCACCAGTTTCTGTCTCCATCTATTTTCCCGGCTGCATCCCAGGTGGCTATCCCATCTTCCCCAACAATAAGTCTGGAACAGAGAAAAAGCAATACATTTGAAACGGTGACTGTACTCAGCAAGCTATGGTGAAAACAAAGAGAAAATATTCTGAACTATCCACACAGCTCTCGAAAAGTGCTGCTCTGGGGGTGCTGCTAACCTGAACTGAATCCTATGGTGGTAGCTGATTAAAAGCAGTTATAAAAACAAATGGCATATCATGGAATGATTGCTACAGTTCTTGAGTTGTGATTGCTCAATGAATCATAATTGGTTAAGCAAAACGGCAAACGTTGTTTGGATTTCCAAAGATGGGAGTGCTAGATCAACTCTGCAAAACTGAAGGAACGAGTCAGTAAGAATTCTGGCAGATGTTTGACCTTACCAGCAGGATCATCTGCTGAAATGATGACTTACTCTTCATTACATATCCAAACTATCCATTAATAAGCTACCCACAGGATCATTACCTCTGGGACACTTCCCTCCCCCCTCCCCACACCCGTTCTGTCTCATTTCCTGTGTGTCAGCAATTAGCAGATTCACTGACAGAGACTTTGTAAATAAAGAGAAGCTCTTGTAATCAGCACAGCTGCTCTGGAGGAAGGTAGATGTGACAACCCTCATATTAATGAGCCTGCGCTTTTGGTTTGCAAACATTAGACCCGTTGACGCATTCATTACATGAAGGGAATGATTGTTTTCAGGTTACGCAGCACTTGATGTCTTTTCAATGTGGACCAGTGCAAAATTAAGAAAATGGAATGCATTAGACAAGGAAAACAGCAGCTTAATAATTCAGACACCCTGGAGGATTTTGAAATTGCCTACAATCCAGATCAAATGTGTGATAGTGCCACACATACAGCAGATAAGCCAATTTACCACGTTCCAGGAAAGCAACAGAAATCAGTTAATGCTTTTCTGGGTTCTTGTTGTTTTTGAGATATACACATAATACTCCGCATGTGAAATTCCTTAGCAGTTGATCACATTCTAAGTGTTTCACAGATATTATATCAGTAATCCTTACCAAACTGCTGCCCTGCAAGCTAACATAAACATAGCCATAATTATAACTAAAGCCTGCAAGCTTATATTCGCTAACTTGGAGTGTGCCCCACTGTAACCAACGTCCAGATTAACAACATTTATTCGTGTATTAACATTGCTTACCTAGCTTCACAGTAAGGTCCCTAGGTGGGTTACAAGAAGCAGGTAAAACTGTTCCAAATGGAATAGAACAGTATAGATTCAACATAAGTGAATCTAGGATAGGATTTGGCTGTAAGGCTATCTGGTCACCAAGTATCTATCAGGGACTACTAGGATAAGGCTGTCAAAGGCTACTAACCATGATGATTAAGTTTTGCCTTGACTGTTGCAGGTCATATGCCTTTGAATACCAGCTGGTGTGATTTGCAGGTGGATGAGTTCTGTTGCACTCATGCTCAGCTTGCAGGCTTCCCATAGGCTAGCCACTGTGAAGACAATGTTGGACCAGATGGGCCTTTGACTTGGTCTAGCAGAGATATTAGTATTCTCTTACATAGCTAAACTTATAATATGTGGTGGACCTGTAAAAGGGTAAAAGAGTATTGGGAAATAATTTATAATTATGTTTAAAAGCACTTTTCCAAAAGAAAAACCAGAGTCCTTTTTGTTGTGGATAATTCAAATGGAAATTCGCAGGTGTCAAAAAAGGGTTATTTATGTATGCCACTACGGTGGCCCGTGTTTCGTTAGCCCAAAAATGGAAAATGAGCAAGGTCCCAACCAAAGAAGAATGGCAACTTAAGTTGACAGAATATGTGCAGCTTGCAGACTTAACATATAGAATAAGGGAACAAGAAGACCATACATTTAGAGAAGATTGGAAAACGTTTATTGAATATATGGGAAATAACTGTGTACAGCTGTAAACACTGGCAGCATTAAGATAAATTCAACAGCATAAATAAGTTTTGATGGATGCAATAATGGAATACGGAATGGTATAGTTTATATAAAATATGCAGGGATTTATGCTATGCAGAATTAACCATGGAAAGAGAAGAAAGGAAGTCACTGATATTTTAAGGTTGTTTAAATGAATATTCTAAATTGTGAAACAGAAAATTTAATAAAAATTATATATATAAAAATATGAAAATAATATGGGACGCGGGTGGCACTGTGGGTAAAAGCCTCAGCGCCTAGGGCTTGCCGATTGAAAGGTCGGCGGTTCGAATCCCCGCGGCGGGGTGCGCTCCCGTTGCTCGGTCCCAGCGCCTGCCAACCTAGCAGTTCAAAAGCACCCCCGGGTGCAAGTAGATAAATAGGGACCGCTTTCTAGCAGGAAGGTAAACGGCGTTTCCGTGTGCGGCTCTGGCTCGCCAGAGCAGCGATGTCACGCTGGCCACGTGACCCGGAAGTGTCTCCGGACAGCGCTGGCCCCCGGCCTATAGAGTGAGATGGGCGCACCAACCCCAGAGTCTGTCAAGACTGGCCCGTACGGGCAGGGGTACCTTTACCTTTACCTTTTATGAAAATAAGCTGATAATTGAATGGAGTATTTTCCAACTCACTTACCAAAAGGGCACTGTACAGTGAAACAGAACACTGGTCCATCTACTGCTTACAGTGATTGGTAGTAGTTCAGACAAGGGACCTTCCGTGGAGATTATGGTGATTGAACCAACATTTTGTTTTGCATTAAAAGCATGCACCTTTCACGACCTTAAGCCATGGCCCTCCACTCACTAGCCACAGCATGACAACAACTGTTTATTAATAGTGCCACCCATCCTAGCATGCCATTGGTGGAAGGCTCTTGGCAGCACTAGACTGAATTGTTCCAAGTTGGACAAACATAAATGTTTGTGAATTCAGGAAGCAATACAACAGGAAAGGAGAACCTCCAGGTATTGTTGGACTCCAGCTTCCATCAGCCCCACCCAATTAGTCAGGGGTGCTGGGGATGCTAGATTTCTATTATGCCACTGTGCAGTTTTTGGAGTCTGTTTACATTCCAGACTGTTGGAAGTCTCACGGGAGATGGGAGACGGATGTTGATGTTACTGGTTTCCTGTTTCTTTGTTCCAGTTGTTCACTGACTCTCACAGAGAGCAGATGCATATTCTTTTCTATCCTGAGTAGTTAGAAATAAATGTAGCGATGTAGCACATATTTCCAGCAACTTTTGCTGCTGTTTGGATACTCTGCACAACAGAAGCATGCCTGAAGGCTCATCAAAGCCTTAGGTTGTTAACCACCATCAGAGGAGGAGAGTGTGATGGATTCTGAAGACACAACATGGAGGAGAGCTATTTCAGCTCAGTCATACGGAACCTCCGACAGAGGATGTAGTCCAACCAGCGCTGGTGGACCTCAGCTTCTCCATTTCTGAAATACAGGGTATCTAAGCCCAGGAGTGGCTTGCTTGGCAGGGCAGAGCTGTAGCAATAGCTTGCTTGCAGCTGAATCATGGCTTCCTTCTGGGTGGGTTGAGAAGGCAGTGAGGTCAGTCCAGTGGCAGCCATCCTACTCTCCTGCAGGTGCATCCATGTAACTCCTGACCTTGCTGCTGCCTGGAGCCTCCTGGTAACTAAGGCTATTGTTGCAGCTCCATCCCATGGGTGAGTTGCTCCTGTGTGAGTCTTAAGCCTCCTCATTACTCCAGAGGAGAAAGAAAACAGTAGTGGGGTGATTATGACCTTATGCAGAACTTAAGCATGGGCCTCTTTTTATGAGATGATACATTATTGATTACTTAGAATAGAAGCTACAGTCTTCACTTTCTCTGCAGACCCAGATACCATTTGGCTTTTCTCGGCACAATTTCTTTCCCCCCTCAAACTCTAGTTCCATTTTACCCTGGAGAGAGAAAGAGACTTCAACCCACTTCCATCCTGATACAAGAGATAATTGAATTCACAGTTGTATGATTCCACAATAACTGACCTATAACTTTATGCAGCGTTAAAGCACCTCACACTGGGATGACTCAACGGGGTCCTCACATCTGTCACACCACCATAGCGAGCGTATATGAAGCACTGCTGATCCATAAATAATACCACTGCTGCAGATTACCCAAGTTAAAAGTCCAATTTTGCTGGGAAAGGTCTGTAAAGAAATTTCTGTCATATCCAGCAGAATACAGAGTCTACAAGTCTCCCTTTGGACCAGCTTGCGACCAGCATCATCAATTTTACAAGCAACTATCGTGGTGACCTACAGTGTCACAGTTAGAGCAGGACAAACAGGTCCAAGTCATGCATCTGGCTGTACGGTTGAGGGAGACATTCAATCCAGTTCAAATTTTAAAGCAAACCTAACTAATCTGCACTTTCTGAAACAATGCATGAAGTGAAGCATAGCCATCCTTCAAAATTTGAAGCTCTCTGAATTTTGCAGTGCACTGAATTTTGCAGTGCACTTTCAGTCAAATACTGTGTGTAAAAATGCATGCACTGGGGCAAAGGGTGCATAGAAATGCACGTATTAGTGGAAGTAATATACCAAACAATTTCCAAAACACACACACATAGCACACTATGCATAAAGGTAATAAAATATGATTAACCGGGGAGGAAGTTTGAGACTTGTGAATAAACATTTGGTTGTTAGCTTATCAGCAAATTCCTATGTCTGCCATATTGTTAATATAATTCCCCCCAGAGCCCTCACAGTAAGATAGTCTAAATATATATAAAACTGTTGGGTTTTTCATAACCAAGGTCACGGTTAACCTGTCATCCCTCAAAGGAATTATTATCCATGAAAATCTGTCAGAAATATGTTTCAGGCTTTTATTTGCCCCTCGTCCCCATTTTAATCAATACTAAATTTCTCCTTTGTCACATCGTTGCTATTCCCTACACTACTCTCAGTGTGTCAGGCTATATGGATGATCCTAGAATAGCAGAAGTGGAAGGAAGATCTCTTGAGGTAATAGAAATGTATGAAGTGCCCACAACTGTCCTCTTAAGTGTGATGGTACAATCAAAGAAAGCAGCAACACACTGAGAACAACTTGATATGGCATTACTAATGCAATCCACAAATGTTCTATAGAATTTCCTTCAATTCACAGGGGGAAATGCACTGAAATAACCCCAAAGTCTGCCAGGCGAATGCATGATTCAAGAAATTCCCTTTCTGTTGGAAATGGTTTCAGTCCCCACAGAAGGATGCATGCAAACCACCTGAGGCCAAATGGTTTATGAACAAATTACTTTTTAAGGGCATATCTAGACTTAAACTGGTTTAATTGTCAGCCCCTGTCCACAGGAAAGGGCCTCTCTACACCAATGGCGGGGCATGACAGGGAGAGCTGGCAATGTCCATCTACCTCAGAAAGTGCTACTGAACTTGTGACTGAATGATATTCCTTGATTTCTTGGACATGAAAAAGGGAAAAGGAGTATTGGGAAATGATCCATAATGAATTAAAAAAATGTTTCAAAATACTTCCCCCCCCCAAAAAAAAACCCAAAAAACAACCAGAGGCCTTTCTGTTGGGGATAATTCAGACTGAAATCCCCAGGTGTCAGAAAAGGTTATTTATGTATTCAACAACTGCAACCTGTATTTTGTTAGCCCCCAAATGGAAAATGAGTGAGGTCCCAACCAAAGAAGAATGGCAACTTAAGTTGACAGAATATGTGCAACTTGCAGACTTAACATATAGAATAAGAAAACAAGAAGAACATATGTTTAAAGAAGATTGGAAAACGTTTATTGAATATATGGAAAATAACTGTGTACAACTGAAAACAATGGCAGCATTGATAAATTCAACAGTGTAAGTAACTTTTGATGGAAGTAATAATGGAAAACCGATTGGTGTAGTTTTTGTAAAATATGCAGGGATTTAAGATATGTAAAATGAACCATGGAAAGAGAAGAAGAGAAGTCATTGATATCCGAAGGATGTAAAACGTGTATTTGAAATGGTAAGACAGAAACTTTAATAAAAATTATAAAGCAGAATGGTATTTCCTTATTTCCCACAACATTTTACCCACCATATTGGTAAGTGAGAAGAGAGCAGCAATACATTGCTGGACTATGATAAGCACATTTACATCTCAGATAGACCATGTGTAACTATTTTGTCCCCACAGATAACAAAAGCAGCTGTTGTTGCTAGTTACATTCTGATGTAGAGATATTGCTGTGAATATAGAGAAAGCAACGCCATTAGTCCTATGGTTGCTGTTGATAACAGTTGTGGTCATTTTATAGTGGCCCTCGCTGAGCTCATTCATTTCCAGCATTTAATATTTATAGACTGGAGCTATTAGCATGGGTACTTATCTACCAGGATTTTGCCCTTAGCACTGGATTTGCTAGGCACATAAAGCTAGCAGATGGCTAATGAAGTGCATCCTTGTTATCTTTAATGAATGATGTGGAACTGGTGATCTCAAAATTGAGGATACTGCTGTTTTTTTCAAGGAGATGGGTTTGAATTTGGAGGGAGCATATTTTTCAATGGTAATTTGGGAAGTGTCCCTCTGTCTCTGCAAATATTCAATCTGTTAATTTCAATTTTTCAAATGCTGTACACCCCACATTTCTGCCATTTTGCAGAGGGCAAAAAGAAGTTGCTACTAACATCCCATGCAAACAGAACTATTTTTACTGGTTTCCTCATATATGCCAGACTTTTTTTGATTCTGAATTAAGGGTGATATGTTAGCATGTTAGCACACTCAAATTCCAAGGAAATAAGCAATATCATTTCAGTAATATGTCAGCAGTCTGAGGAATTATGCAGAACAGAGGACTGAGATTTGAATTTCTGAGGAAATGGATCTTGCCAACTTTTCTGCTACAGAGCAGTTAAGGTCTTACTCCATTTTAAAGTTTTGTGATATAGCTGTCTGCATCTAGATACAATGGTTTCATTGTGTACAGTAAAGCCATGTTGTATTCCTGCACGTGGACCATGCTAAATGCCAACCATAAATTTCACTTGTGAAGCAAGTTGCAAATTGGCCCAAATATGATTTTCAGCTTTCAGCCATTTGAAAAAGTGAAAGCCATTTCTCTTCTTCTTCTTCTTCTTTAGTCAATTTTCTAGAGACTGCCAGTGTAGGAATCTCCTATACATACAGAAATTATCCATCCATCTCTCTATATGCACACCTAGATTCTCAGTAAGATCACTTTGGGATTTAATTTTAGTATGCAAACCTGCTGACACCCATATGTCATCACTGAGGGATAATATACATCTGTAGATCAGCCCTCAGACAGCACCTTCAAGTCCAAGCTTTTCTAACAGATTCATCTATGTAATGTTTAATACATATTTATAGTGTGCTACACAGAAATAAGGAACGTGGGTGGCGCTGTGGTCTAAACCACTGAGCCACTTGGGCTTACCGATCCGAAGGTTAGCAGTTCGAATCCCTGCAATGGGGTGATCTCTTGTTGCTCTGTCCCAGCTCTTGCCAACCTAGCAGTTCAAAAACATACCAGTGCAAGTAGATAAATAGGTACCACTGCAGTGGGAAAGTAAATGATGCTTCCATGCGCCCTGGTTTCTGTTACGGTGTCCTGTTGTACCAGAAGCGGTTTAGTCATGCAGGCCACACGACCTGGAAAGCTGTCTGTGGACAAATGCCGGCTCTGAAAGTGAGATGAGTGCCACAACCCCATAGTCACCTTTGACTGGACTTAACCATACAGGGGTCCTTTACCTTTTTTTAAAAAAAAATAGGGGTATGTGAAATGCCAACAAAAAATTAATGGCTCTTCTTTAACATAATTTGGGTTCCCTTGGTCCCTAAAGCGAAACATCTACTGTAAGAAAGTTTGAGGAAAGCTCCCCCCAAAACCCACACCGAAAAATATTTTGAAGCACAAAGACTAACAATATTTTTCAGCATGTAAGTTGCAAAAAACAACAACAAACAAATAACTACATAGCCATTCGAATGTGGAAAATGTTGGACAACTTATTTTTAAAGCGCCTGCTACGCTGAAAGCAAAGGATAGAAATATGTGTGTCATAGTGAAAATTTACATTTTGCTGTGTATGGATATATCTTCATTTTTAATTCAGCCTTTCCAGCCCTAAATCAACAATACTGTATTGCATCTATGTTCTCCGTTTCATTATTATGGATGCAGAGTAGTAAATGTAAAAAGAATTGAGGCTATAAAAAACCCTGAAGATTTTATTTTCTGAATAGAATAGAGGGTTTTGCCTGTATCTGGAATGAACACTATCTGTCAAAGTGAAAAGGGAATCCGAATCAGTCGGAAGCAGAAGCCTAACAACAAGAAATACTGTTGAGGATAAAGCAAAGTGATAACAACTGACCTGTAGTTAATGAAATCGGGTGTAGGAGAAATAGCAAACAAAGGAAGAAATATCACTGCTCCATATACAGAGGTTCAGAAATGAGATGGAAATGTTCCGTCTATTCATCTTTGTGTGCATGATAAATGCAGCATAAACTAATATTGTAGACAAAAGAACAATATCTCCTAAGTTCTCCTCTGGGATGCTATGCATATCCATTATTTTCTACGCTATCTGTTTCTGTCTGCACGCACATCTTTCAACTTGCGGGTAAGTGTCTCAAATAGGTAGCATGTCTGCCAATGTTCACAGTGCCATTGCAAAGAAAGAAGCAGCTTAATTATGCAATGTAGCCGATTGCAAAGGTGACGCGCAGCAGTACTTCGGAATTGGATCAATGTACACTGCTACTTGTGCCTTAGCATGAGAAACAGATTGCAAATAATATAGCCACGTAATGATCAAATGATGTGGATCTGCTTTGCAGAAATCACACACATCCGTTCTTGAAGATGAGTGTCCTGAACAAGGGCTGGCAGTGTGCAGGGAGATGGAAAAATCCCATGCTAATAAAGAAACAGGTTTTGTATATCCATAATTTCCCAGCGCACACAAGAGTGGCTTTTCTTGTATGTACATTGCTCTGGTTTGTCAAATTAATTGTTTCCAAGTGTCAACCACCCACGCTTCAAAGACAGATGGCTTTAGGGCAGTATTATCACAAGGCTAATCTGCTGAGAGTGGAGGTTTGGAGAGCAGGGGGGTAGCGGTGTTTTCTACCCCAACAGCTGATATGTTCATCTGTTCAACTGGGAAAGAAAAAAGACTGGAATCTCCCCGTCCCAGCCTAACTGACAAGCATTGCCATGCTAGATTGCCTACAGGTGGTGCTGTCACAGTACTGATGAGAGCTGGACCGAATTCAGATGTCATTTCCCCCAGCAGCAATTGTGATCCTCAGCTAGATGAGATGGATGGCATGCTTATCAGATGATCAGCATGCTATAATGCAGTGATACTGTTCCACTGCTGGTATTCAGAAGTATGATTACCCTAACCCTTAGGGGAAGAAGCATGGAGCCTTGATATGCCATCTAGCCAACTGGAAAGGGGATGAGTAACCAGCCTTGAAAGGCAAGGGCTTCTTCTATTTCAGCATTTGACCGGCAGCAGCTGTGCCCAGAAACCCTCAAAGTCTTGCAATGTGGCTTTAGCCAGTCGCTGTTAGGCACTGAGTCAAAGGTTTGGAGGCATTTCCAAGATTGGGCTGTTTTTGCCTGCCTTACACAGCAGACAATTCCTGGCTAATCCCATGGAATATCTCTGAAGGAACGTCTCCACCCCTATCGTTCAGCCCTGACACTGAGGTCCAGCTCCGAGGACCTTTTGGCGGTTCCCTCACTGCAAGAAGTGAGGTTACAGGGCCTTCTTGTTAGTGGTGCCTGCCCTGTGAAACGCCCTTCTATCAGATGTCAAGGAAATAAACAACTATCTGACTTTTAGAAGACATCTGAAAGCAGCCCTGAAAGCGGCTCCCAATATTCTGTTGGGAGCCGCCCAGAGTGGCTGGGGAAATCCAGCCAGATGAGCGGGGTATAAATAACAAATTATCATCATCATCTCTGGGCAGATTGGGTGGCTTGGCACATGGACAAAGATTTGGTTCATTGAAGGGGTGGGCCTTTGGCTAGCAAGCCCTCATTGGCGGCATTCCTGCTCAAAATGGGCAGCATATCCATTGCCCTCTCCTCTTTCCCTACACTGAAGATTGCGTGTGGAGCAAATGTACCCCTTGCCCAACAAGCAGGAGTGGAGAATAACATTCCGCTCAAATTCTCTTCACTATTTTTTAAACGATTTCAACTCAGATCTCTAACATATCAAGAGTATCATAAAGCTTTCTGCATGCAAAGGTATCTGTAGTCTGAAAAATGTTAAAATGTGCTTTCCTCTCCTTTGTGTGAATAATTAACAATCGCATCGTGCCCACAGCAGACCTTCTCGGAACCTGACTAGCAGATCAGACTATAAACAATTACTTTGGTGTGTGGATTTCTGCTGTTGTGTAATTAAGGCAGCAATCTTGGCATAATGATGCCTCTCTCTGTACAAAGGGTTAGGCTACACTTGAGGGACGTATCGCCTCTATAATTCGGCAGGCGTATCTCCTCTTTAATTCTATGGTTAAAAAATGAAGCAGCAGTAATACAACTCAAACAACTTTTTACTTTTACCCTCAAACCAAATTGATTCCACTTCTTTTGTTAAAACAACAACAACTGATCTTTTCTAACCTCTTGTGTC
Source organism: Podarcis siculus (assembly GCA_034642415.1). Lineage (NCBI taxonomy): Eukaryota > Metazoa > Chordata > Lepidosauria > Squamata > Lacertidae > Podarcis > Podarcis siculus. The sequence continues at coordinate 2,808,877 of JAXCMG010000071.1, read as the reverse complement.
TTTGCAAACTCTGTTGTGAATACAGTCACAATGGATCCTTTGGAATGCAAGTTTAGAAGCAGGATGGACAGATCACAAAAGTTGACTTAGCTGTAAGAGCAGCAATTTGAATTACCATCAGCAGCAGGCATTGACACTGAAATCCACAGGGCTTTAACGTCTTATGATCTTGGTGATATTATATTTGGATTTGAGGAGTAAATGGTTTCTTGACACAGGGAACATATGCTGTCACCAGGTGTCTAAAACTTTCAATAGATGGTAAGATTTTAAACAATTTCTGTGAGAATATTTGCCCCAGTGGCTGCTGGGAAACTAATAAAATTGCTGATGGAGCTGTCTTCTACATGCCTACGCAGAAGAAAATCCCATTGAATTCAGTGAGGCTTCCTCAAGGGTAAGTGAATATTGAATTGCAGCCTGAGGCTGATATCCAACTAACTTATAGAGTAGAACTGTCTCCTCTGATTTCAATGGGTCTTTTCTGAGTATGACTAATTTTGGATACAACCTTGAATCTATTAAACCAAATCAAGGGTAGCTAATATAATGTCCCCAGCCAGTATTACCAATGGTTAGGGATGGTGGGAGATGTAGTTCATTATCTGTTTTCCATTTTTACATGGCAATCCATGCTACCATCATTCTATAGTTAGTTAAGTATAATGGGGAGAGTGCTGGATGTTATTTTACGCCTCTCCCCATCTCTCTTCTCAGCTTCACCTGTCTCCCAGCTGCAGTATGAATAAAACATATTCCTTCATTTTATGTTTTTATTATGTGTCTTCCCTGCCCTGGGATATTGCTGGGGGTGGGGTGGTTTATACATGTAAATAAACAATTTAAATATTTATGCCCCACCTTCCCTATGAAAGTTTGAGGTGGCTCACAAACAACCTACTATTAATTACAATAGAAAGATGATTCAGAAATCTAATACAAAAAATCAGAGTGACCTAAAAGAACAGCCAGAAGCAGCTCATAGAGAAACTAATCTTCTTGTAGGCACATTGCTGCTGCCTAATGAGAGAGATGAAGTGATGGAGAGGGCAGGGCAGGGCAGGTACGTTGGCAGAGCCAATCTGGCAGTTTTGCTGTTGTACCTGCACCCCTCCCAGTTTATAAGTGCAAATGAATTTCATGCCACGGAGCTAGCATTGTGGCTCCACACCATTGGGCCAGCCACATCTGGGAACAACAGATTGAGAAACAAACTTTTTAAAAAAATATATATTCAAAATTATAACAAGACATATTATCCAAAAACATATAATCCTTGTCCCCCCCCCATTTTTCCTCCCCCCCCCACAAAACCCACCCACCCCCACCCCACCCCGACTTCCCTCAGTTCCAGTCTTTGTTTTCTCTAAGAGTGCTGTTTTCTGCATGTTACAAAGTGGTATAGATCCTCAAACTATTTAGCTGATTATTATCAATAAAAGGTTTGTGAATGTTTATTCAAAAGCTGCCAAGGAGTCCAGCTCGCTTTGTTGCATCTTCAGATACTTTGTAAAGGGTTTCCATTCAGCCTTAAAGTCACAGTTATCCTTGTCCTGTAGCTTATATGTCAGTTTTGCCAGTTCTGCATAGTCCATCAATTTTTCTTGCCATAATTCTTTAGTTGGGGAAACAAACTTTTTTAAAAACAGGAGCAATCAAATACTACAAAACCCATCACTTCTCCACCACGAGAGTCTTAAAGGCCAAAGGCTTTTCTAAACAACATCTTTTAAACACCAGGGTCAGTTCTTTTCTTTTCTTAGAAAAAGAGGTCCCAGAACTCACCATGAACTGTTGGGAACCTTGTTCTCTTAGAATGACAGTGGCACCCACTTGAGAGATGCCAGGAACTGAGTTCCGGTGAGTTCCTGCTGGGGGGGAGCTCTTACTCTGGTTAATGACCAGTAAATAGGATGGGAAGCAGATCTCTCTGGAAAAGAACATCTGAAGTCTGGGTGCAACAGCATGAAAGGCCATCGCCCACATTCCCTGCATGTTTTTAACTGAAAGGAACACTTCTACAGGCGATATTCATGTGAGGGAAGGCTCAGTAACGCTAGATTACATTTCATCTAGTCTCAGCAACACACCACCCCTCCTCAGCCTGTCTTTAAAGCACAAACCTATGTATATTTCTTGAGGGAAATGTGACAGAGTTAAATGGTCTGTTTCTTCCCCATTTTGATGTATCATTACTCCACCTCAGAAGAGGCAGTTCCCACAGTCCCTTGCACAAGCTAACACTGTCCTACATGAGTGGAAGAAGCATAGGTTTCCACACTTCCTCTGTGCCCTTTTGTGGGGAATCTGCACTCACTGCAAAACTCTACCCCGCCTTTTGACCCACGGAGTCCACTTAGGTCAAGCAGGTATCTGTTTTTATCATGTATTCCCTATCTAGACCCTTCCCCTCACATTCCTCCTCAGTTTCTCACATGAGAAGTATATAGGGCAATTCAGAATAGTAACATAAAATGTCAAGCCATTTAAAAAACATCACTTTAAAGAATATGGCTTCCCCTCTTACACATCTAGGAGTCCTTGCTAATGCTTTTGGTGCAGCAGTGTACTGTCGGTTGTTAGCGCCCAGGACAGGTGGTGTGTGGTGTGTGTGTGTGTGTGTGCTAGCTCAGGAGGGGGGGGGCAACACAGTCGATGCTGCCAGAGTGACCCCACCCATACTGGCAGGCTGACACAGCCCTTGATGGGCTGAGAGGAGCACCAGGCTGTGCTGTGCCAGGAGACCTGCATGGGGGTGTCTGGTTCACACCCACCCACACAAAAAATTGTGTGCACAGGGTCATAGCCCCCCTGGCGCGCCACCACAACCCCCTGCTTTGATGCAATATAAATTTGAAGGTATTCAAGATGGGCCAGGAGGCACAGGCAGCTGTGGAGAACGCCGATCGGGTGCCTGGGTTGGTGTGTGTGCTGTGAACCCAGGGGCACAGCTAGCCACCCACCGGGTGAGGTGAGCCGGGACAGGATGTTCCGTGGGGCCTCCAAGGAGTCTGTCTGCCTCCTTCCACTCAGCCGCCCTACAGCTAAGGGGGAGGCGGAGGGTGGACTGTTTCGGGCAGCTCGGAGCCTGTGGGCACCCAAGCCACTGCGTCACTCCCAGGAGAGACACGTCGCTTGGGTGTGTTGCAGGCCCCATGGTGAGTGCCACCCAGCATATTGTCACCCCCCTCAGTGGTGACACCTGGGGTGGACCTGTCAGGAGCTTGGGCTACACTCAAGTAGGACCCTGGCAGAGACACATGCCCCCGACTGGCATGTTCCCTCACTCCTGGTCAATCGTTTGGGAGCTTCAAAAGCTTTCTTCTGCCCGAACATCACAGCGACCGATGCCAAGAGACACCGCCACACTTAGGGACCCTCAGAGTTTGCACAGTTGTGTAACAGACCTCAGCAACTCAGCATTTTGGCTAATCTACTTTATTTACATATAAACACACACGGAGCACTGCAACATGGCTCCCTCTCTCTCTAGCATCAGACAGCAAAGAGAAAGAACATAGGACAATAGTCCCACTTCACAGTAACACAAACATCCTGTCTCCGTCACTTCCCACTCTGTGAAGTCAAAACATATACCGTCATGTGATAGACAACAATCCCATGACCTCAATCATGGAGCAGGAATTCTAACAGGACTGTCCCCACCGCACCCCCCTTCCTCCGCCCCTGGGCACAGGTAGCTGCCTCCCAAAATGGGTCACGTGCTGCTCCATCTCTTGTCCTTGACTGTCACTTAACTCTCAGTAGAACCTATTAAAACACCTGTGTCTGGACTGAACACGATATCCTGGCACAGTTGTGGGGGCCATTTCTGCGGGCCATTTCCTATGTCAGTTTGCTCCATTGTATTGGTTTTGTCCTCTTATTTCATTTGAACTGCCCTATTCTGGATAGATGAAAGTAGGAAGTAACTATAGGGAGTGGCTCCCACATTGTTAATGTAACAGAACAGGCTCTGAAGTCATTTGTCTGAAAGTATAGAAAGCTATGTATGGAAGTGAGAGCTGGACCATAAAGAAGGCTGATCACCGAAGAATTGGGGATTGGGAACTGGGAGCTGAATGCCCAAAGTTAGACTCACCCACATTGAAGCCTTTCCTACGCTGCTGTATATGGTTCTGCCAGAAGTCCTGTCATTAAGTTATATTAAAAAATTGTTTCTTTTTAATTTCCCCCACCAGGTCTTTTTATAGCCATTTCAACTTTAGCTAAGCCAGCTCTGCCAATTAGTGACAGACCATTTCCTTCTCTAACGGCTAATGTTGATGGAAAGCAAAAATCACTGTGCTTTCTCTATCCACTGACATAAATGGTCTACAGCATTTAAATGCTACATAGGTTTCTTCGTGCTTTGCTGGGAACTGTTCACTGTGCACCTTTCTGGTTGTTTATTGATACCTCCGCACCTGCCTTGGTATCTATTTATATGCTTTACGTCTCACATTAAATGAATATAGAGAAGTCTGGGCATGTTTTGTATGCACTACAAATAGACTTCAGGTATGGCATAAAACATCAGGCCGGTGTTCCTGCTAGGCTTCTGCTCATGTTCACATTCATGGAAACATTCTAGGGTGGTGTTCACACTGCTGAAAATGTAACTTTGCTCTATTGAATTCTTTGCTGTTTTTTTGGAACATGCCATGTACTACCTCCTCACGGGGAGCCCCAGCACATGCACTGCCATGGGTTTCAGTACACAAGGAAGCCTCACAGAGGTTGTCAGAGGTGAATGGCAATATGGTTCGAGCATTTTTTTAATAGTGGATTTTTCTACTTATGCACCAGGTGGCTCAGAAATATTGCTAGAATTACAAATATAATAAAAATGCTCTGGGTTCCTTCTGACAGCGTCAGGTTCATAGATCATTCTTGGAAACAGCCTACAGTTGTGAAATATTTATTTATTTATTTTTCCCTTTCATATCCTAGCTTAGAACATTCTTATAATTGGATATTGCTGTTGATGCTTAACAGAGTCCCTATAATATGAATCCTGATAGAAATCCATCTTTTCGCCTCCTTTCTTTCTTGCTGTATGTATTTTCTTTTTCTTTCTTTCTTTCTTTTTTAAAGGAAAGTCTTTTCAATCTGCTTCAGTATTCAGTCACCCTGTGATTGAATTTGTCTGACTTTTGCAAAGAAACAAGGCCACGTTTCTTGCTATCACGGTAACACTTGTATGTGGAATATAAATGAGGTGAAGGATCTGTCAAAGGCGCTTACATGGACAACAGGCAAATGAGAACCAGCCTTTTCTTATTGATGTGAATTCCAGAAGACTAATGCTTTTATGTTTTCAGAAGTAGCGGTATCAAGAGCCAAAGTTACAGCTAGATCCTGCTTTTCTTCTTTATTGAGGGGGGGAAATATAACTATGAAAATATGCATTTCAAGAATCAGCCTTGTTGAAAAGGAGTTATTTCAAGTGGAAGTGTTTGAGAACGTGTTTATGCATCCCCTTTGCAGTGCACTGAAGTTGCTGTTGTTTTGGTGCATTTAACAGCTCTTTCCACCCTAACTGTTCACATCAGCATGATTTCAATAGTGTTAAATTTGTTTCTGGTTGTGCAGACACTTGCTCTAAGGAAGACCCTGGGAAGATGAAATCACTCCCCTCTGAGATGGTGTCCACATCTTGGCTAGAGATGAATTAGGAATTGCTTAAGGACTGCAGCCAGTGTGCAGCTAATTTGAGAAACAGCATATCAAACAATAATATGTTGTAACCAAGTACAGGGTACTTCTGTTCTCCACTATTGGGCAGTCTGGCAGTTGCGACTGAATTTGTTCCATTTGGCTTTTCTTTTTTGGTTTTAGTTTTTTTGTCCTGCTGCTTTCCCCGGGAAAACCTCCTGTTTACTGCTGAATTGGAACAAGCGTCAAAGTTGTGGCGCAGCAACAACAACAACCCTCTCAGACCCATGACTGGAATATCTCTGGATAAACCTAAGTGTGGTTGGGCCCTTACTCAGCAGGTGAAGGGGGCAGCAAGGCAGTGGAACAACTTCCCAAGTTGTACAATTGATAACAATTGTTGATATGGTTACAAAAGGGACACAGGTGGCGCTGTGGTCTAAACCACCAAACCTCTTGGGCTTGCCGATTGTAACACCAGCAGTTCGAATCCATGCGATGAGGTGAGCTCCCATTGTTTTGTCCCAGCTCTTGCTAACCTAGCAGTTTCAAAGCGTACCAGCATGAGTAGATCAATAGGTATTGCTTCGGCGGGAAGGTAAACAGCGTTTCTGTGCGCTCTGGCACTCGTCACAGTGTTCCATGCACCACAAGAGGTTTAGTCATGATGGCCACATGACCTGGAAAAGCTATCTGCAGACAAAACACCGGCTCCCTCAGACTGAAAGCAGAAATGAGTGCTGCACCCCTAGTCTAATTTAACTGGACTTAACCATCCAGGGGTCCTTTACCTTTACCCTTTAACTGACATGACTGATGTGACAGTTACTCTGCTACTGGTTTGCTGTTGTTTTACCTGCTCATTTTAAAATTACGATTTGTACTATATTTAGTTTTAGTCATTCCTCACCTTGGGATCACTTTGGGATGAAGTGCAAATTTAAAATACTGTATTTTTCTGTGACTATACTTTCCCCCCAAATTTTTAAAGTTTAAATTGGGGGTCGTCTTGTACACGGAATCTTGCAATTAAATATATAAATAAATTTATTTATTAGTTTGAGGCTCAAAAAATAGGGGGCGTCTTACATGGGGGCATCTTATACATGGGAAAATGTAAAAAACAAACAAACAATCAAGTAAGGGCCCTGAACTGATTTGGTGGGGGTGTTTCATCAGAATCCTTACGCAAGACTGCCCTGCTCCTTCTCATGTTGGGTACAGGGCTGAGGCACAAAAGTTCACCTCCTAAATTTAACTGTCAGCTCTATAAAACAGGCTAGATGAATGTTCAAATGACTTTGGAACATAGTCTCCACAAACCTATTCATCACTCAGCCTTATGGAATGCCTAATATAACATTTCCTTAACAAATATAACACTGTCGTAAAAATGAATGGTGGCTTACACGCTTCCTGGCATTTTTTTTCTTTTCTCGTTTAATTTAATGGACCCAGTGTCCTTAATTCATATCCTAAAGTTTGTGGCGCTCAAGGGTAGAGAGAGTGAGGGCAGGATCTTCTTTCTCAATATAATGCACATTCCATTACCTATTTTGGTACGGAAACAGGGGCAAGGCCAAGCTGAAGAAGCCATTTTAAAACCCACCTCTATTCTTTTTTGATACAAAAGTGTGCTCGTATCAGGGCTTTCATTAAGCCTCAGGCATAGCCATTAAAAGAACATCAAAATAACAATAAACACCGTTCCCTTCTGTAAAATGGGAATCAAAGCGTCCTACCTACCTCAGAGTTCTCTTATGAAAATAAATGAATTAAGGAAATATTGCCTGCAAGGCCAATTATCCTGATTAATAATACTCATGGAGTCAGATAAATGAATGTCACTATAGCAGGGTCTGGCTGCTAATGATGCCATGTATCAAACTCAAGTCAATTTCCCCGCAGGAACCATTCATCAGACCCAAAAGAGGAGTGGATCCTTAAGAGCCAATGGTTGTTTCGTGCATATATGCGTTCTTCTTAAATCACTTCAGTATTAACAGAGCAATCCTAACCCCCAATACTAATAGAGAACACTAGGAAGGTGTACAGCCACCTCCCTGCTTGCCTCCATCAGTTGAGAGGAGCAGTGGGAAAGTCTCTGCTGCTCTACCCAAGCTGACTGGGAACCAGCCCCAAGTCCTAGGGATGGGTAAATCTGTCAATTTCTGTGTCGCTCAGTTTCTCATTCACTCCCCCGCCCCATCCTGCATTTAGTTCTCCAAATTTCCAGTACACATTTTTTTAAAAGTCATCGTGAGAATTCATCAGCATCTTAGTGCAAATTTCTCCCAATCAACACATTTTTTTAGTGTGAAATTTTGCCTAATAATACATATTTTGCAAAGCAATTACCCTGAGCATAATGCATTTTTATGTACACATTACACCAGTATCATAATCTTCTTCTTCTTCTTCTTCTTCTTCTTCTTCTTCTTCCATATGGCTTGCTTGGAGAACTTCATTGCAAAATTCAGAGAAGGGCAAATTTCCAAGAATGGCCACATTTTCATTTGCTTATTGTTTCAGAAAGTGTGTATTTGGCAGATTTGGATACAAACTCAGTTGAATTTCTGTCCCACACCTACAAAGGCCCCCACAAATCTTCCAGCAGGCCTGATCTTCAGTCCCCTATATGTCACCTCTAACTGTGTGTAAGGACAGGGGGGATTGGGGTTCCAGCCCCTTTTAGCTTTCTACAGGAGTAACATGTCTGGGTCAGGGTTGTCTACCCTTTCTATGCTAGGCCTACGTCCTTAGATCCAGGTATACAGTGGTACCTCGGGTTACAGACGCTTCAGGTTATAGACGCTTCAGGTTACAGACTCCGCTAACCCAGAAATAGTACCTTGGGTTAAGAACTTTGCTTCAGGATGAGAACAGAAATTGTGTGATGGTGGCATGGCAGCAGTGGGAGGCCCCATTAGCTAAAGTGGTACCTCAGGTTAAGAACAGTTTCAGGTTAAGAACGGACCTCCAGAACGAATTAAGTTCTTAACCAGAGGTACCACTGTACACACAAGCTGAAGAAAAAAGTTTCTCTTCAGAATTGACTTCTCTGTCTTTAATAAATCTGTATTTAAACTATACTAGCAGCTTTCACCTAGAAAGACAATTCATTCTATTTTTTCCTAGAGGTAAACAATTCTCTAAAGCTTATTAATGCATAATCTCATTTTTGTTGGGGGGAAACAAACCATACACGATATCTTGAATTTTCTCACAGCAAGAACTGGTATGTCTTGGGTAGCCTTAAGTTTCATTTAGTGGATTTTGATAATTGCTTTTCATGTTCCCAGGCTAGCCTTACAATCTATCTTTGGAGATTAAAATAATAATAATGAAAGCTCTTTGAACACGAGCACAACTTGGAAGTTCAGGTATTCTAGAACTCAGGAGCTTCTATTTATTTATTTTTATAGAAGCATTATAACTAGCCTGGTAAAGAAAAGACACAGTTCCTTAACAAAATAGGTGCATTATAATCACAGCTTTCTTTGAAAAAAGTTTCTGTTCCTGCTGTTTGAAATGAAAAGCATGAAGACATTCTGCAGACCTGTAAGCTTTGTTATGAGTAAGCAGGTATAGAATTGCACTGCTAATGTCACAATTTCCTGTGTGAATATAATTCCTCTCAACACCACATTTGTGACTGTTTCACTATATGTGCAATTGTAGTGTTAAAAAAAGTGTAACATTTGCACGAATCCCAAGTGTTACCTCGGGTTAAGAACTTAATTCGTTCCAGAGGTCCGTTCTTAACCTGAAACTGTTTTCAACACGAGGTACCACTTTAGCTAATGCAGCCTCCTTCTGCCACCGCACCACCGCCATGCAATTTCTGTTCTCATCCTGAAGCAAAGTTGTTAACCTGAGGTACTATTTCTGGGTTAGCGGAGTCTGCAACCTGAAGCATCTGTAACCTGAAGCATCTGTAACCCGAGGTACACACGATCTGTATTGGAAGCATAGGCCTGGGGGCTGAATGCCTCTCTGTCCAACCTCCATGACTATCCATGAGTCAAGCCAAGCCATCCATACTTCAGGGAAGGGGCACATAGCTCTATGGTAAAGCATCTTATTTGCACACAGAAGGTCTCAGGGTCAACCCCCAGCAATTCCAAGTAGGGCTGGCATACCCTCCAAGTGTCCAGGGACAGTCCCAGAATTATGAAAGCCATCCCAGCTTCTGATTTGATCCTGGAATGTCCCTGTTATCCCACCAGTGCTGCTGCTGCCAACCTCGGGGAGGAGGAGGAGGTGGTGCTTGTCTCAAGTGACAACAGTGGTTGCGGCTGCAAAAGAGCATCCCATTGTCTCTCCAGGGCTGACACTGCCGGCCTCCTCTCTTGGGCAGCTCATAGCAGCTGCTGGAGAGTGGGTGAGGGGGAGAGGCTGCTGTCACTGAGGTCCAGCCCCTTTTGATGCACTGGCTCTGAGGCAGAGAGCAGAGCTACCCTGGGCAGGATGAAAGGGGGAGCAGAGTGGAGCGCAAGGAGTCTAGTTTTTAAACAATAAACAATAAAAAAACGCTTTGTGCATCCACATCAAATCTGGCACCTTTCTAAAAAAAAATATTTAATGGTGTGTGTTTTTCTTTTTGTAAATCTAACAAAAAATAAAAATTTATAAATGGGGATGAAAGGGTTTTCTGAGGACGGTGGAGAAGAAGAAGAAGAAGAAAAAGAAGAAGAGGAGGAGGAGGAGGAGGAGTAGGAGTTTGGATTTGATATCCTGCTTTATCACTACTTTATCACTGCTTTATCATGGGACGCGGGTGGCGCTGTGGGTAAAAGCCTCAGCGCCTAGGGCTTGCCGATCGAAGGGTCGGCGGTTCGAATCCCCGCGGCGGGGTGCGCTCCCGTTGTTCGGTCCCAGCGCCTGCCAACCTAGCAGTTCGAAAGCACCCCCGGGTGCAAGTAGATAAATAGGGACCGCTTACTAGCGGGAAGGTAAACGGCGTTTCCGTGTGCGGCTCTGGCTCGCCAGAGCAGCGATGTCACGCTGGCCACGTGACCCGGAAGTGTCTCCGGACAGCGCTGGCCCCCGGCCTATGGAGTGAGATGGGCGCACAACCCTAGAGTCTGTCAAGACTGGCCCGTACGGGCAGGGGTACCTTTACCTTTACCTTTACCTTTATCACTACCCTAAGGAGTCTCAAAGAGGCTAACATTCTCCTTTCCCTTCTTCCCCCACAACAAGTCTCTGTGAGGTGAGTGGGGCTGAGAGATTTCAGAGAAGTGTGACTGGCCCAAGGTCACCCAGCAGCTGCATGTGGAGGAGCGGGGAAGCGAACCCGGTTCACCAGATTATGAGTCTACTGCTCTTAACCACTACACCACACTGGCTCTCTGGTGGAGGGTGTGTGTGCTGTGTCCTGTTTGTGTATTGGTGGTGACATTTGTTCCACTTCTGACATAGGGTTGCCATACATCCTAGATATATCCGTAATACTGCAGTCGGCAGCAGTGTCCGGGCAGAAATCGTGGAAACGCCTGGGAAAATCCAGATGTACGGCAGCTCGTGTCGACAGTGCCGTTTTTGCCATTTCCCCATAAAAATAGCTCAAAACAGCATTTCTTTTCAGCGCTTTTGTCAAAAGCTCAACCACTTTGAAATATGGCAACCCTATCTGATCTGAAATGCTCTGCAAGGATGGTACAAAAATGGGCGAGGTTGGTTGGAGGGGGAATAAGAAATGTCCCTATTTTCATGTGCCTGAAACCCTGGAAAGCTGCTTTTATCAGTCAGCGTTTTTCAAAACTGAGATAAATGGGCCATTGGTCTGACTCTGTGTAACGCCATTTCCTATGCTCTAAGCCCCCTCCAACAGTCCACTGTGTCTTTCTACAGGAAACATTCCTCGGCAACCTCCTCGAGTGCTTTGAACTGTGCTAATGTCTCTTGCTTGTCTTGATGGAGGTGAGTGTATCTATATCTGCACGGCTGGAATGTAGCCTACTGTGCAGGATATTGGCGTATAATCGTCCCCTGTGAAGTGGCCCTAATTTGAAAGTATGTTACATTATCTCCGATTATTCTCACAATTTCTCACTGCCAGAAGGGAAGAAAGTTGAACTTACCTAAGGGCGGACTGATTTCCTCGGCTCCATTTCCTAATTTGGGGTTTTGCCCAGTCTTCTGTTCTCCTTTGCCTGTCAAACTGAAGTGGTGAATTTCTATAATTAATTTTGGAAACCAACACACAGTTTGCAACACTTGCACTTTTCAGCTTTATGGTCCTTTAAGTGGCATATTCCCCTCTTTCCTATTTAAGAAATACATGTGTAGAAATGATTTTTTTTAAAAAATATATTTTACTTAGTTAATAGAAAGCTCCAGATGCCTTAGTTCAAAGGCTATTGAGAATCCTACTATATTTTTAGCTGTGAGAGACTGGCTTTTACCACCATTGGCTGTTGAAGTCCAATGTTATTATCTCTGTACAGATAATAACAGATTCAGGGGGTGACAGAAGATAATATTGAGTTTCAGAAACAGTGGCTTCTACAACCCCCATATTCCAGGGCTGGGGCAGATTGGTTTAGGCTAGAATCCTGTACTAACTCCCATAGTATAAACTCATTGCAAAAATGAGTAAGTTTTAAGAAAAGGAAGAGGATGTGTGAAAAGGAATGCAAAGCAAAAGCAAGAAGCAACTACGACTTTTTAATCATAGTCAGTGAGATGGGTTGCACCATGTGTGCATGAGGAGAATAGTGGGGGGATTAAAATATCTCTACCAGTTGCAAAATTTGTCATCCTAAGAATCCTAAATTTGGTACGGGACATTTTTCTAAGTTAGAGCTATAACGCTGTAGGGATCCAGCACAATGGAGTGTGGGTTATTCACCTCTACAGCTGACTCATAGATTCAAATGCACACAAAGGCAAGTAGCACAATGAAAAAGAAGCAGTGTGCAGAGCTATCCATAATCGGAGGCAGCAGGTGAACAGTGGGCTATTAATAATAGTGGAAATCCACATCATCCTGTGCACTTCTATTTATTAGGACCTGGATTTTGGATACCCAGAGATGGCTGGTGTTGACAATTCTGCTTAGAGAAGGTAGAGTTGGCATCTTCGATGTCTCCCTTTCCACGGAGGCACAGGTTGCAGCCACAGCAAAGGTAGCATTTTTTTCCATCTCTGCCGTATCAAGCAGTTGGTCCCTTACCTTTCTTGCCCTGATCTGGTCACAGTGATCCATGTGATGGTCACCTCCAGGCTTAATTATTGTAACTTGCTCACACATGGCTGCCTTTGAAGCTGACTCAGAAACTCCAGTGGGTGCAGAATGCTGCAGCAATGCTCCTTACAGGGTCCTTGCCATGGGATCACATTCATCCAGTGCTTTACCAGCTGCACGATGGAGAAAGGGTTGTCCTCTACCTTGCAATCCTAGCTTGAAGAGAGCCAATCGTTCTCCTTCCCTGAATACTGTCAGCTGTCTCTCCAAGTCAATTGGGACACATCAGGCCCTGTAAATGTCCTTGCAGTCAAACAGCTTTATTGATCTGAGGTTTTCAGTAGCTTATCAGTCTGCAAAACTTGTCTTGATTGGGATGATTCTGCCTATTGCTTATTTTCCCCTGACTTCTGTCTTGGATTGCAGCCTCATAGCTGCTTCTGATTTCTTCAGCTCTCTAATGCTGCCATAGAAAACAACAACAACAATTTTATTATTCATACCCCATCCATCTGGCTGGGTTTCTCCAACCACTTTGGGAGGCTTCTAGCACATATAAAAAATGTCAAACATTAAAAACTTCCCAATACAGGGCTGCCTTCAGATGTCTTCTAAAAAGTGTGTAGTTCCTTATCTCCTTGACATCTGATAGGAGGGCGTTCCACAGGGGGAGAGCAACTGCCAAGAAGACCCTCTATCTGGTTCACTGTAACTTCACTTTTTGCAGTGAGAGAACAGCCAGAAGGCCCTTGGAGCTCAGTGTCCGGGCTGAATAATGTGGGTGGAGACGCTCCTTTAGGTATACTGGGCCAAGGCTGTTTAGGGTTTTAATGGTCAGCACCAACACTTTGAATTGTGCTTGGAATCATACAACCTGGATCCCAGCTACAGCCCATCTCAGAGTTAGACCAAGACCTGCATATTAACACTGGCAGGTGGAGCATTTCAGTAAGACAGCACCTTAGACCTCACCTATACAGTGGTACCTCGGGTTAAGTACTTCATTGATTCCAGAGGTCAGTCCTTAACCTGAAACTGTTCTTAACCTGAAGCACCACTTTAGCTAATGGGGCCTCCTGCTGCTGCTGCGCCGCCGGAGCACGATTTCTGTTCTCATCCTGAAGCAAAGTTCTTAACCCGAGATACTGTTTCTGGGTTAGCGGAGTCTATAACCTGAAGTGTATGTAACCCGAGGTACCACTGTACATTCTTCTAAAGTATGGTTCTTGCGTTGCCCCTGTATGCCTGACATTTCACTCATGTAATTCGGACAGTTGACATGGTTGTGTACCATGCAAGCTAGACATTGCTACTGTGATTAATACAATCACACAGGGCACATTACCTCCAAAAGTGTACAAATTTTATAACAAGGAACTGCTGGGGGGGGGGGGACCGTAACCATTGGTGCTTCTAAATATGCTTGTTAATGAAATGGCTCATGATTCAGAAATCTTGGGCAGAGGTCATAGGTTAAAATGCATAAGCATGTTGTCAGACCTTGAGGTGATGGGTCTGTGTTTCAGTGACTTATTTCCACTCCACCAAGCTAGGGTTGGCTGGGCAGAGATTTGGCTCTGGATACTTTATGCTGGTTCCCATGCTTCAGATTGCTCTGTAACACACCAAGTATTCACAGTGCAGGTGAACCTAATATGCTAAGTTTACGCAGCATGGTAGGCAGGGAACCATTTTATTTGGTTGGGGAATTTTTATAGAACTAGCAGAGGCTGATGGCTCCACATAAGTAAGCATCAAAGATATAAATCAATATATATTTACTGAAGCCACAGGGGGGGGGGGGCAGAAAAAGCGCAATGGCAAAATGCCAGCCTCTCTCCTGAGAGAGCAGACTGTTAAATTATTGTTTAATGTGGGAAGAGGGGAAATTTGAAGAAATTAGTTAACGGCAGCATAACAGGAGGAATGGACTGTAGGGTGTCACCATGCAAAATAAAAGGATTACATATATTAAAACGCTGTGATGTTACCATGTGTGCGTGTGATGACTGTCACATTGGGGTAGGCTGCCCAGCCTTAATAATAATAATAATAATAATAATAATAATAATAATAATAATAATAATGTTGTTTAGTCGTTTAGTCATGTCTGACTCTTCGTGACCCCATGGACCAGAGCACGCCAGGCACTCCTGTCTTCCACTGCCTCCCGCAGTTTGGTCAGACTCATGTTTGTAGCTTCAAGAACACTGTCCAACCATCTCATCCTCTGTCATCCCCTTCTTCTTGTGCCCTCCATCTTTCCCAACATCAGGGTCTTTTCCAGGGAGTCTTCTCTTCTCATGAGGTGGCCAAAGTATTGGAGCCTCAGCTTCACGATCTGTCCTTCCAGTGAGCACTCAGGTCTGATTTCCTTCAGATTGGATAGGTTTTATCTTCTTGCAGTCCATGGGACTCTCAAGAGTCTCCTCCAGCACCATAATTCAAAAGCATCCATTCTTCGGCGAACAGCCTTCTTTATGGTCCAGCTCTCACTTCCATACATCACTACTGGGAAAACCATGGCTTTAACTATACAGACCTTTGTTGGCAAGGTGATGTCTCTGCTTTTTAAGATGCTGTCTAGGTTTGCCATCACCTTTCTCCCAAGGAGCAGGCATCTTTTAATTTCGTGAATGCTGTCAATAATAATATATTATTTATACCACACCCATCTGGCTGGCTACCCCAGCCACTCTGGGTGGCTTCCAACAAAATATTAAAATACAGTAATGCATCAAACATTAAACGCCTCCCTAAACAGGGCTGCCTTCAGATGTCTTCTAAAAGTCTGGTAGCTGTTGTTCTCCTTGACATCTGTTGGGAGGGCATTCCACAAGGCAGGTGCCACTACCAAGAAGGCCCTCTGCCTGGTTCCCTGTAACTTGTCTTCTCACAGTGAGGGAACCACCAGAATGCCCTCGGTGCTGGACCTCAGTGTCCAGGCAGAATGATAGGGGTGGAGACGCTCCTTCAGATATACTGGAACGAGGCCGTTTAAGGTAACATTTACATGCCAGGCCACACTGGTCAGCCCGGGGTGACTTCATGCCACACCAGGCTGCATTGGGGCAACATTCCACCAGGCCCCCTCTTCCCCCTCAAGATTGGGAGGGCTGAGCCCCATCCCAGCAGACATTGTGGGAGCTGTAGAGGCCTCAGCCCTGTAGAGTTGGTGTGTCTATCAGGGAAGGAAAACCCCTTTTTAAAAAACATAATTCATTGGAGTTGGGTGGGAGCAGTGATTTCCCATCCCTCAGCCTTTGTTTTTAATCTCAGAAATGTGTATTAGGTATATTTGCCTCTAAATGCAAAGAGAATTGAATCTATCCCCACTCCCTAATCACAGCTTCCATCACAAATAACCCCACAGGTTTCAAATGGATGGATGAGTTGAGACTGGAAGCCATTTAAGAATATAAAGAACAGTTAAAAAAAAAAAGTTAGAGAGAAACACAGATGTGAGACAAAGATGTGCCTGACAGAAAAGGTGACCATGAGCCCCCTCAAAAATGATTATGTAATCAGCACAGGCTTTGCTTTTAGACATTCAAAGTTCAAAGTAGCAAGTTGCCGCTACCCCATGAGGTGCATAAATTCGGATATTTGCGCAGATATTTGCCATTTTGGGGAACGTGTGTCAATGAAGGTATTGACCTATTTCGGATCAAGTCCTGCGGGGAAACAGCTGCCCTGAAATACTCTGGGATGACTGTAAAAATCATTAAAATATACTGCGTGCCTCCTTTTTTGTTGATTTTCTATAGGAAATGAGTGAAGAAAACGAGTGTCTTCTTTCTTGAAAGTGTGAAGACCACAATGATCATTCTCAATGATGCTCAACAGCAAGAGAAATTTCCTGGGGCTTATTTACATGAAAAAGAGAAAAGTGAAGCTGAAGGAGGCAAGTCCAACAGACTGGATATAAAAAAGAGCAATAAAAGAATGCACTATTGTAGTATTCTATGCAGAATAATGTAACCTTCAACAAGTCCCTGCAAAATTAGGGGAGCTGTGAGGTGCACCATATTGTTGAATGAAATAATTATCATTTGCATGTTATGTAAATTATTATTTTGTCTGGGAAAGTTAACAGCACAAATTTGTTCTCGATTTAATGCAATACAAAAAAATAAATGAAGGAACAAGGAAAACACGAAGATTTAGGCACCAACTCTAAATGTACATAACGTTACATAGAATTATAGAATTGTAGAGTTGGAAGGAACCCAACTCTGTTGCACTGCAAGAATAAATCTTACAATAGTCAGGTGGGATGGCCTCCTCAAGATGGAATTTTTTCAGGTTTTTTTGTGGTTGGAACCAAACTACAGTCCAACCAAAATGATGGACTGGGTTTTGCCTGCTCACCTCTGCCTCTGAGGCATGAAATGGGATGAATGGTTGCTAATAATTTAAGAAGAGGAGTCATCAAATTGCAATTTTTTTCTCAGCTGACCCACTTGGGTGAGCTTTGCTGTTTCACCTCTATGAAGCTGCCACAGGTCCGAGGGGAATGGCAGTCAATAGAAACAAGAGTTCTGTAGAGCAGAGCTTGTTTAACCTGTTGATGGACTGCTGGACTGACTTGCATGTGTTGAATCAGAGTATACATGGGTTAGCCAGTGTGGTGTAGTGGTTAAGAGTGATAGACTCGTAATCTGGGGAACCGAGTTCGCGTCTCCGCTCCTCCACATGCAGCTGCTGGATGACCTTGGGCCAGTCACACTTCTCTGAAGTCTCTCAGCCCCACTCACCTCACAGAGTGTTTGTTGTGGGGGAGGAAGGGAAAGGAGAATGTTAGCCGCTTTGAGACTCCTTGAGGTAGTGATAAAGCAGGATATCAAATCCAAACTCTTCTTCTTCTTCTTAGCCCAGGTCCTGGGCTTCACAAATCTTCTTCTTAACAAATCTTCAAAAGCTGGTACATTGAGTTATGAGCTGGGTGTGCAACAGAGCATATACAAGACCAGTCTATCACGTTAAAAGCTATGGAAAACTCGGCATGAGCTGGAGATGAAGTGATCAAGCACACTGGCCTTTAGATGCAAGAAAATGTCAAAGAAGTAAGCATGTTTATCTTGAATGCAGTGTAATGTTCATTCACAAAACAGTACCAAGTTGTTTATGAAACTCATCTGCCAATCTAGCAAAATGTACCATATTTATTTTTATTTATTTGATTTTAGTCAAAATCATGTGGAGAAACTCACAAGATCTTACCATCCTGTCAGGAATCGGACTTAAGAGGGCGAGATGGAGGAGGAGGAATGGTGGAGATCACCCGCCCCGTCTCCTGATGCTGCAGGAGAAGAGACAGCCTTGATTTACAGCAGGACTTTGAGGGGTTTGAGGAAGGTCACAGCTCAGAGACAGAGGAACAGAAAAGTTGGGAAGTGTTAGAAGGCGAGGGTGGTACTGCGGCAGGGCAGCCAGATGACATGTTGTCACTGGAAAGTATTTCTGATCCCCCTTCTCCCAGAATGTGGCGTTCATTAAGAGTACAGGCACAAAGGACTCGAAGACATTTGTCCACGAGTGGCCACCATAAGGGAAGATGCTGTTGCTAGGGAGGAGGGAGGAGGAGCCCAGTTTGGAGCAATGCCATTGTTAAGGCCTGTTGGTTTCATTTGTCTCTCGCTATTAAGGTTGAATAGAACTCATTAAAAGGGCTCTACCTTGTTTTATCTGCTCTTGCTGCAACTGGGGGAGTAATAGCTTTCCCAGAGCCTTGACACATCCACAGCCATAAATCACATTTGTGGCCCAAATGCTGCCATTTTCAGGTCCCTTGAAACCTCCTGGATGCAAGTTCATAGGATTATAGAAGGGATTCTGCCCTAGAGTTGGAAGAGACCCTGGGGTTCCCTGCAATGCAGGAATCTCAGCTAAAGCATTCATGGACAGCTGGTTGTCCATCATTTACAGCAGAGGTGCCTTCTGTGTATTTTTGTGTGTGTACTACAACTCCCATCAACCCCAGGCCGCATGGCTACCACCCAAGGATCATGGGAATTGTAGTCCAAAACAGCTGGATGGAGCCTCACTGGCTGCCCCTCATTTATGGATTTCTCCTTATATGATTCAACTTGAACTTTATATGGTTGGCAGCTGTTACCAGAACATATTCTTAGTATCAAAAGAGGCAACTGTGTTCCAGAAGCTTTGCGGCACAAGTTAACAGGAAAGGTTAAGCACAAGGATTTAACAACGTTGCTAGCTCACGTCATGTTTGTTATTGCACACCCTCAATATTGCAAAGGATTCTTCCCAAGGCAATGCTAACTGCTGATTTGGAATGGCACACAACTGACTTAAAAAATAAGAAAATAACATCAGTCAACACAAGTGACCTATGCACTGGGAATCTGAAATTTGTGAGGCAAATGCTTTTTGCTTCAGCAGGCATTCAGTGTATCACTGAAGGACACCGCCTAAGGCTAGTGTGTGAAGCCAAAAACACATGTGCTGTAAATGTGAATAGCAAAAAGAACTATTAGCAAAAGAATGTATAACTACCCCATTTAATAATAAAATAAAATTTCATCCTTCTCCCCCTCTTGTCGATTGCATATGTGACATGCAGCGTATATAAATATTCAGTGGTGACTTGTTCAAAGAGCAGCAATTGCTTTAGATAATCAGATAATGAAATCCATCATCAAGTTGAACCCTAATCTGCATTTTAATGATTTTAAAAAATGTGTCCCTGCTTTGAAAGAGGAAGCCTCGTATTGCTAGCATTATCCCATGCCTTTCAAGCGGGTGCCCATTATAAATAGCAGTAATAAATCTGGTACACAGACACGTTAAAAGCATCATGATAGGGTCAAATTCGAGTAAAATGTCAGGGATGCTGTTTATTATAGCCAAAAGATTGTCGCTTGTGTTCAGTGGCATATTACACCGGTGGTCAGTCTTCTTCATCAAGGCTGTGATGGAATACTGTTCAAAATGCATTTAGTAGCAGGTCTATTCTTTTTTCTTTGTACAGGAAAACATTCCGTGTCATATAAGCAGACCTCTACTTCCTCTCCTCACCCCTTGCAGCCCTCTGTTCTGCTCTGGTGTTCTTCCCAACCCTTCAGAGCAGATTTTGGGGCTGTGGAGAGACTACAGGAAGAGTTGCAAATCTATTCCATGAATGGTATCCATTCTGGTGATGAACAGAGATGGCTCGATTTGACCCATAATAACTCTGATAAACATTTTAGAGGTTCACCACGCCAGGAGAACAAATATTTGTTTATTTGTTTATGTCCCTAGAATCGTAGAATTGTAGAATTGGAAAGGTCACATAGCCCAACTCCCTGCAATGCAGGAATCTCAAGTAAAGCATCCAAGACAGATAGCCATCCAATTTCTGCTTAGAAACCTCCAACTAGGTCAACATACAGCCAGCTCTATATAAACCAACAACATAGTATTGGCAAAGTCATCCACTCACATATAGGTAAAAGGTAAAGACCCCTAGATGGTAACGTCCAGTCAAAGGCGACTATGGGGTTGCGGTGCTCATCTCGCTTTCAGGCCAAGGGAGCCGGCGTTTGTCCACAGACAGCTTTCTGGGTCATGTGGCCAAAGCATGACTAAACCGCTTCTAGTTCAACGGAACACCATGGCGGAAACCAGAGTTCACGGAAACAACGTTTACCTTCCCGCCAGAGCAGTACCTATTTATCTACTTGCACTGGCGTGCTTTCAAACTGCTAGGTTGGCAGGAGCTGGGACAGAGAGACAGGAGCTCACCCCATCGTGGGGATTCGAATCACCGACCTTCCGGTCAGCAAGCCCAAGAGGCTCAGTGGTTTAGACCACAGCGCCACCCGCGTCCCGGCTTCTCTTACATATTGTACATATAGCAATATCTTTCTGTTTGAGCTTCTGAATCAAGAAAATGCATGTTTACACAATATTAGAATGGAGTTAATTGAGAGTATGAGAAATTCTGGCTGTCCAGGATAAACATACGACCATAATTTAACAGGATGGTGTGAACCAATAACATTTCTTATGAATTCGGCCCTTGTGAGTTATAAGATTTAGCATCACTTATTTGGAGGCATTTGGGCTCTGAATTGAGAAAGATCTTTCCACTGACTTTAATGGTAGATGTGCTATTCAGGAAATATGAGGATAAAACCTCCCCAGTAAAATCTTAATGTGGTCTTACATCCTAATTCATGACCTAAAATAAAAGGTTATAACATAGTTCATTGAATGTTTATGTAGTAGCATTTTATTTTATTCCAATAGTGGCCAATATTTTCATGATAATATGATTTTGCTGGTGACAAAGTTGCAGGTGCACACCCTCCCCAATTCAGCAATCTAAACTAGTGCAAGCAGGATGAGCTTTAAAAAGGGGGGTGCATTGAGAAACTGCGAGTGAAATCCCACTTCTCTGTGTTCCTGAAAAAGCAACTGTTGTTCTGAAAAAGTATCCCATTCTTCAGTAACCACAGTCACACAGAAAGGTGGTGGTGGGGAACTGATATTCCTTTTGTCCCAATCAGTATGTGTATTCAAGAAGACAAAGAATGATACACAACCATTGCCACGATCATAACATTCATTCATGGAAAGTCAAAGAATGCAATTCAAATACTGAAGACTAATTATGCATGGCGTTTTGAAGGGGGGCTTCCTGCTGCACACCCTCCAATATTTCAGTGATCATGATGATGATGATGATTTTATTATTTATACCCCATTCATCTGACTGGGTTGCCCCAGCCACCCTGGGCAGCTTCCAACACATATAAAAATATAATAAAACATTAAATGTTTTTCAAAAATTCCCTATACAGGGCTGACTTTGGATGTCTTCTAAAGGTTGTATAGTTACTTGTCTCCTTGGCTCACGGGTCACATAACTCCAAACCCTCTGACCAAAATAGGGACATCCTACCATACCCTCCATCATTTCTCTGCTGAAAATAAGGATGTCGTAAGAGCAGGTCATTCTATGATCAAATCAGAAACTGGGACAGCTTCTGTAAATCTGGGACTGCCCGTAGAAAATAGAGGGTCTGCTGCTGTTTTAAAGCTGAATAACTAGATAGAGTGGCAATTTGAAGATGAGGCAGGACTCCTGTACCTTTAATAGTTGTGATTTGCAGAAAAAATGAGAAGCTTCAGCAAACATGGCTTTACTCACAGCCCAAAGTCTTAAAAGTCAATGAGTCTGTCCTCTCTAGTTAGAGAAGGCTTGGGGAATGCTGTGAGCAAAGTGATGGACCTATGTGACAATGATCCCTAGTGAGCTTATGTGGCTGTGGTGTCAGTACTTTGAGAGGCTCGATCTAGATAATTCCCACAATATGCCAGAGCAATATTAGGCCAGAAGCATTGTGGGAAATTCAAAAGGATGGCTCGATCTAGCCGAATGACCCTACCTGGAATGTAGAGACGAGCAGGGATAATATCTTGGCATAGAGTCTATGTTGGGGATGTGTCTGTCAGGCTACAGCCATAATAAGATTAAAAAATATATGCTTCATTAATTCTTTTTCTTTGGCGATCACTCGTAGCTGAGTAAGATTGTCTTCCATAAACACGGTCTTAACATTGAGTCTGTAAGTGACTGTGGAGGCCAATTCTGGATCCACACGGCCTTCCACGGTGGGGGCATAGGTTTCTGGGTGGGAGTTAATCATGGTGTGGATTTGCCAAGCATGCCTTCCTCTTAGCATGTTTCTCCCGTGCGTCCTGAGTTTGAGTGTCTTCAAAGCCCATGACACCCTTGGTAAAGGCTGTTCTCCAACTGGAGTGTTCGCAGGCAAGTGTTTCCCAGTTGGTGTTTATACTACATTTTTTAAAAAATTGCCTTGAGACAGTCTTTAAAACTCTTTTGTTGACCACTAGCATTACACTTTCCATTTTTTAAGTTCGGAAAAGAGTAGTTGCTTTGGAAGATGATAATATTGTCATATGAAATGGCAAGCTATTTATTATGGGATTTATTTGATTATTTTACATTTATCTCTCAATTCTTGATCTGGAGCATATAACAAAGCATTAAAAGGAGCATATAAAAACTGACTAGAATATCCCATTACAGCAGAATAAAATTCTATCCAACCAAAAACACATTAAATGCCCTGTAACAAATCCCTATATTATATCCATTCATTGTACCATTTTTAATAGGTGAGCTTTCGGGTTTCATTTGACCTCATTGTGAAATTACGTGCCAACATATTTGTTTTCCTGTTTCCTTCTTTCTCTCACTCTCTTAAGTATTGCCTGATGGTTCTTTGTTTATACAAGTCGACAGGGATGTTAGGTAGGAAAGCTACACTGGTTTTTGTTATAATCAAAGACTTTCTGAATCAAACAGATTGTATAGTCACCTGATGTGGAAGGAATTCTTCCATGTCTCAGCGTGGAAATATCTAAACCTGGCTCTTCACTCCTGCAAACCAGAAAGTGACTATAACTCAGGAAACATGAACTAGCATCCTTCTGGTCTCTTGGTTCTTCATGGTGAAACCTACATTTTGCTCACCGCTCTGGGACTTATTTGTTCTCCAAATGCTTCTTTGATTAAATATTTGAACTTCTAACAATAAGGCGCCAAGACAAGAGACACAAAACATTTTAATGTTATCACCCATTACCATTTGTCAGCCAGTCATGTTCATCATCCATGTCAGGGTGGTTAATGTGTAGCCCTTCTGGTGTAGCAGTGTACCAACTCTCTATTTATTTATTTATTTATTTATTTTCAAATTAAAATTTTACAGAGATATATCAAACATAAATCATAAAAAACAAGATTCCAAGGAATCTCCTGGACTTCCATCCCCTCCTTTGTGGGTCCTATCAATAATCATTTCCTCCTGCATCTTTTATGATGATCCAAATATTTTACATCTCAATTGTGTCCAGAATTCACCCTTAAACTACAGGTGATATTCCAATCCCACTAATGTTTGCAATGATTCTTAAGATAAGTTATAAATTTTCCCCATTCCTTATTAAAATTTTGGTCTTCCTGATTTATGACTCTTCCAGTCATTTTAGCTATTTCAGCATAGTCCATCAACTTCATCTGCCATTCTTCTCTGGTAGGAACTTTATCTTCTTTCCAGCTCTGGGCCAATAACATCCATGCACCAATTCTCATCAGACATACCCAGCATGGCCACTGGTCAAGGGTGGTAGAGTTGTGGCCTAGCAAAATTTGAAGAACCACAAGTTAGTCAACCCTGCTCTATGGGATTGGGCTAATGCAATAACATAGACATTTACATGGGCTCACCACTATATGGACATGTTTTCAACAACCTCAGTATCAGGGCTAGAATGTGAAAATGAACTACACATTAGAGCTATACAGGCTGCCTCTTGGATCACATCCACATCATGCATTTAAAGAATTGGCTTTCCCCTAAGAATCCTGGGAACTATATTCTGTTAAGGGTACTGGGAATTGTAGCCCTTTAAGAAATAAATTGTGGCTCCCAGGATTCTTTGGGGGGAAGCCATGCACTGTAAAAATACAGGGTTGATGTCCCCTTAATGACATGGAGGAAACATGGGTGATAGGATAGCTATCTGCTTCATTTTGATGCGCTGCACTTCTGCTTTGAATAAATAGTTGAAGGAAATAATATTTTGCCTTGCAATTTAAGAAAAGCAAAAACTTTGTCTCACCTGACCTGCTCGGTTTCATGCTCAAAGAGTTGGGTGCACTTGTTTGAAAATATCAGTGATTATATACCACTTATATGACAAAATGGCGTCTAAGTGTTTACAACTATAAAATCAAATATAATTAAAATACCCAAGAACTATTCCGTCAGAGCATTAAAATGTCTTAAATTAAAATATACAATAAAACAAGCCAGATATAAAGCACAGCATTTAAGATATTTAAAAAAAACCCAATAAGATCAGTAGCTCAATTCAGGGAATCCTTTGCTAAAGAAGTATGTTTTTAGAAGCTGGCGGAAGGCCAGTACTGATGGGTCCTCTCACATTTCAGCAAGAAGGGCATTCCACTAAAATGATACGTCTATATTACCCGCTCACTAACTTTTGGTTTTTCAGAGAATCCTGAGGCTTCTCATAGAACAGCATGAGCTTCTGTTTACTAACAGAGATGCCATCACAATATTACTTTAGCATATGGACAGCATTGTTAAAAATACCCCACTTCCTTCTCAATGCTCCGTCAAGATCTCTACAATCGGTTAAGAGTTTTCACAAGTATATTAGGCTTAAGCCATTAGTGTGCAGGGAAGGGATTTTGGGGTTGTTGTTTTTTACAACAACAATCATTTAAACTATATTCAGTAACTTCATATAGATTCACTATTTATCAGGGTGTCATATTAGATCAAGGTTAGTTAACAAGAAAGGGTTACGGTATTTATGAATTTGTCCACAAAGGTTGTTTCATCTTCAGAAGACTGCTGGAAAGTCAAATTACTTTGACTGGGCCCAGGTTAACTGTGAGAAATAATTAAATTGGCCCAAATCTTGGGAAAATAGTAAGTTCAATGATTAGGAGTCACAGAAGCTTTGTTAATTAGGAGAGCCAAGTTCTTTGCCATTTATTTTATGTTTGGGGACATCCATACTAAAGTACAAATTAAACAAGAAAGTTGGAGATTGCTTGAATGATGCTTCACAAAGCTCAGAATTCTATGACTTGTTCAACATGTTCAGGAAAAGAAATACATTTTTTTTTTAGATTGGCAGAGAGATAATAAAAACTGGGAAGATGACCAGTGATAAAATTCGTGCTGTTGTAACCAAGTATTTCTATAAAAACTATCTAGTTAAACCATTGACCCAGGGAAGGGAAAATATGGTCTGTGTTAAAGTAGGGGGGAATCTATTTTACTAGCAGTGAAAATATCTGCCCCTGTGAATATGTTGTTTGCTTGGTTATTTAGTAATAATATTTCTTACCCGGTCTTTGCCTCAAAGTGGTTTACAACAATAGTATATGATAAAACAATTACAATTATAAAACACATAAAACTATCCCAAAAAGTGCAAACCAAATACAAATTTAGCAAAAGAGGTGGGTCCCACAAAACAACCACCACCCTTACATACCTGGGAGTCCACAGCCCAGTTGTGTTAGGAGAACAGAACTAAAGAGGCAGGGGGTAAACTTGTTGTTGTTTAGTCAATTAGTCATGTCCAACTCTTCGTGACCCCGTGGACCAGAGCACGCCAGGCACTCCTGTCTTCCACTGCCTCCCGCAGTTTGGTCAGACTCATGCTGGTAGCTTCGAGAACACTGTCCAACCATCTCATCCTCTGTTGTCCCCGTCTCCTTGTGCCCTCAATCTTTCCCAACATCAGGGTCTTTTCCAGGGAGTCTTCTCTTCTCATGAGGTGGCCAAAGTATTGGAGCCTCAGCTTCAGGATCTGTTCTTCCAGTGAGCACTCAGGGCTGATTTCCTTAAGAATGGATAGGTTTGATCTTCTTGCAGTCCATAGGACTCTCAATAGTCTCCTCCAGCACCATAATTCAAAAGCATCAATTCTTTGGCGATCAGCCTTCTTTATGGTCCAGCTCTCACTTCCATACATCACTACTAGGAAAACCATAGCTTTAACTATACAGACCTTTGTTGGCAAGGTGATGTCTCTGCTTTTTAAGAAGCTGTCTAGGTTTATCATTGCTTTTCTCCCAAGAAGCAGACGTCTTTTAATTTTGTGACTGCTGTCACCATCTACAGTGATCATGGAGCCCAAGAAAATAAAATCTTTCACTGCCTCCATTTCTTCCCCTTCTATTTGCCAGGAGGTGATGGGACCAGTGGCCATGATCTTAGTTTTTTGATGTTGAGATTCAGACCATATTTTGTGCTCTCCTCTTTCATCCTCATTAAGAGGTTCTTTAATTCCTCCTCACTTTCTGCCATCAAAGTTGTGTCATCTGCATATCTGAGATTGTTGATATTTCTTCCAGCAATCTTAATTCCAGTTTGGGATTCATCCAGTCCAGCCTTTCGCATTATGAATTCTGCATATAAGTTAAATAAGCAGGGGGACAATATACAGTCTTGTCGCACTCCTTTCCCAATTTTGAACCAATCAATTGTTCCATACCGAGTTCTAACTGTAGCTTCTTGTCACACATAGAGATTTCTCAGGCATCAAATGAGGTGATTAGGCACTCCCAATTCTTTAAGAACTTGCCATAGTTTGCTGTGGCACTTTATTGCTAGGGCCATTTTATTAACTCCAGCGTTACGAATATTAGAACTTAGGACCTCATCAATTTCTAACTTCTGCATAAGGAGAATGAGGCCATGTGCGGGAAGCCATCAAAATACTCCACCAGGCTTCTAAGCCTCTTGGAACTGAATGAGACTATCCTGCAGGAAGTCAGGCTCGTACTTCTCCCAGCCCTTATTCCCCCTGCTACACTCTTAATGTGAGGAAGGAGGTCTTCCTGATTCATGTCCCCTCCAAGCCAGCAGACGCTGGAGTGAGTAACACAAGCTAACCTCTGTGGTGACCCATGTCCTACCCATAGGTCACAAGGCCCTGTGAGCAAGCCCCTGGAACCACCAATCGCCTGAAAAGTGCCTCAGGGTGCTTACCATTTTCCGTTGAACTTACCCCCTCTCTCCATTCCCACACACCCGCCACAGAAGACGGGCAAATCTCTGTTTAGTCCTGTTTCCTTTCTCCCCCGACTGCTTCCAAAGCATCTCTCTCATCCCCTTATGCAGAACCACCAGACCACCAGAAAAATAACAATTTCCTCAGCTGGATTCCATCTGGGTGATAGATATTCATCATTATAGCAGATGCACTTTCCCCCTTATTGCAATGCTTTCCTTTTGTCCATAGAGCTATTAAATATAGAGGAGTACAAGGCCAGGTGCTGCCTTTTCTAGAGTAGGAACGTTGGCAACTTCTTATAAAAACATAAGCAAGCGTGGGAATTGCCTGTGTTTACTGATTCATCCAATGCCCAGAATGGAAATCAACTCAGTGAATACGATAGGTATTCACTGTTGTTGTTGCTTTCAGTATGCAAACAATGCATAATTTATTATGGTTTTTCTTCCCATTTGAATTGCATCTCCTTTGCAACGAAGTGAATGGGATGGAATACTGTAACGACAACATAACTTGGATGTTTGTACGTAATGAATTGCATGCGTTAAGTAATTTCACCGCAGTGGGCCGGAAGACGGATAGTGGACAGAAAGATGTAGCTAATGGCAAAAGATGAACTGCAATGGAACAAAAGCAGTGCCACATGTGACAATTCCAGACAGAAAGAAAAGGATGCTTTCTTACATCCCTAATCTAGAGCCCTGAGCCCAGCTTCCTTGCCCTTTATCCACAACTAGAACTCAGCTCAAGGAGAGTCCATCCTTCTGCACCTCTGCTTAGGTTTTGTATACATTGAAAGCAACATGATCCTGATTCAAAGGCATTCCTCCAGGGTAATAAATTCAAGAAGTCAATCCCGCTTAGAATATATTTAAACACTTCCCCATCTAAACCGTTGATGGTGTACAGTGACCTTGAACCATATTCGCACTGTAGAGGACAGGAGAAAATAGCTACCAGCTTCCTGTTCCCTAAAGTCTTAAATGCAGACTGGAGAAGGGGTTGTTATAGCACCGAGCTGTAGTAAGTAACCTCCTACCTTATGCTGCTCTAATTGTAGGCTGCACAGAAAATTGCAAAATGCATCAGATGTTGTCATGTATGCCCCGAAGAGAACTGCAATTCAAATAAAGCCGATATCCATCGGGTGGATGAGCCTGTCTCACTCTAAGGTAATGCTGAGATAAAAGTGTCTGAATGGTTCCCAGCAGATGCTAAATGGCATCTGTCCCACTCAAAAGGTACCCAATATAGTAACGGTACAATAACTACTAGATTGTGTTTGCTGCTAATGTACATTACTTGCACATGTGCAACTCTAGTGTTTAATTCCCTAACACAGCACCTTTGCTAGCTGAGGCATCTTTGTAACATAATGATCATTTTGCAGTTTGGTAATATAAAAAAGATTAATTGTCAGCAATAACTTCCTGCAGATTGGCAAATCATAAACACCAGGGAAGAAGAACATTAGAACTATGCATTGAGCCATGTAATGTATTTACTAATGTCTGGTGGCTCCTGGCAATGATTTTTCTTTATACATCAGTTACATGTGTACTTTCTGCCTGGCTTAGCTCAAACAAAACCAATGATTAATATGTAAGCACACTAGTGCAGGTATGCAAATTCACCTTTTAAATAACATATATGGTGAAAACATCTTTCTCATTCTCCCTTTTTTTATTCTGATCCCAAAGCAAATGTGAAAGGGGAGAAATCAGCTTTCCTTCTCAGTTCCAAATCTATTATTATTATTATTATTATTATTATTATTATTATTATTAGCCCTTCACCCTAAGAACCCAGAACAGGCTACAACAATTAAAACAGAATGCTAAAAAGTTCAAAGTATGTAAAATTTCCCACTGACTCCCTGTTTTTTTTTCATTCTCAGAACAGCAATTGTCTTTAAATGTTTCATTAAGTTAACAACCATGCAGCTAAGAAGTAGCAATCAGCAGCAGCAGAAACTCATCTGTGCCCAACAGGAAGCTTCTAAGTAAAGGCACAGGAGCCTTGTTAAGTGGTTCTTTGCCTATTCACACTGGACAGAGTGAAGCAATAAGCACATCTTTAGTGGGGGGGACACACAAATCAGGTCTGCGGAAGACTGGGGAGCAACACAGTAAAGCACTGGAATGTGATGGCTTCAATGTGGTGGGCTCATGGGGGAAAGCTGCCCCATGAGCCCTTGCAAAGGGGAGGGGAAAGCCTATACAGTGGTACCTCGAGTTACATATGCTTCAGGTTACATACGCTTCAGGTTACACACTCCGCTAACCCAGAAATAGTGCTTCAGGTTAAGAACTTTGCTTCAGGATATGAACAGAAATCATGCTCCGGCGGCATGGCAGCAGCAGGAGGCCCCATTAGCTAAAGTGGTGCTTCAGGTTAAGAACAGTTTCAGGTTAAGAACGGACCTCCGGAACAAACTAAGTACTTAACCTGAGGTACTACTGTATAAGCCTGCTTCTCCTGAAGCTCAGGGGCATTTTGCCTTGAGAGCTTTCCACCTGCCAACCTTCAGGTTAGCGCCTTCACTGAGCAATTTGGGGTTGCTGGTTGACAGGGTTGGAAATGACCCCCCCCCCCCCATGCACACGCCTCAGCCTCTTAACCTGATTGACACTTTCGCTGGGCGGTGTTTGTTTGTTTTGGTCTTTCCCTCAGTGAAATTATGGCCCTCCTTTGTTAGGTGAAAAACGTTGTTTGTATAAAGGGAAGAAAGAGCATTGGGAAGGATCAACATAGTATAGGGGGGTCCCCATAAAGGGCCTGGGGGGAGGACTGACCTGTCAGGAGCTCAGCCTACACTCGAGTAGGACCCTGGCAGAGACACATGCCCGACTGGCATGTTCTCTCCCTCCTGGTCGATCATTTGGGAGCTTCAAAAGCTTTCTTCTGCCCGAACCTCACAGCGACCGATGCCAACTGACACCGGCAGACTTAGGGATCTGCAGAGTTGGCGCATCATGCATAACAGACCTCAATAACTCAGCATTTTGGCTAATCTATTTTATTTACATATAAACACACACGGAGCACTGCAACATGGCTCCCCCTCTCTCTAGCATCAGACAGCAAAGAGAAAGAACAAAGGACAATAGTTCCACTTCACGGAACACAGTAACACAAACATCCTGTCTCCGTCACTTCCCACTCTGTGGAGTCAAAACATACACTGTCACGTGAAAGACAAAAATCCCATGACTGCAATCACAGAGCAGGAATTCTGACATGACCATGGCACCCCCAAGCTCAGTGTTGGGATATCTGCCTGGTAAGAATTTACACCCTGATCACCCAGTGGCACTGTGAGTTAAACCACAGAGCCTAGGACTTGCTGATGAGAAGGTCAGCAGTTCGAATCCCCATGACGGGGTGAGCTCCCATTGCTCGGTCCCTGCTCCTGCCAACCTAGCAGTTCAAAAGCACGTCATAGTGCAAGTAGATAAATAGGTACCGCTCTGGCGGAAAAGTAAACGGCATTTCCGTGTGCTGCTCTGGTTCGCCAGAAGTGGCTTAGTCATGCTGGCCACATGACCCGGAAGCTGTACGCCGGCTCCCTCGGCCAATAAAGCGAGATGAGCGCCACAACCCCAGACTCGTCCGCGACTGGACCTAATGGTCAGGGGTCCCTTTACCCTTTACCTTTTTACACCCAGTCAGACTTTACTTGCTCGGCTTGCACCATGGCAAGGTTCAACATTGGCCGGCTCCCATGGAACAGGTTTGGGGCAGTCAAAACCTGGCAGGTCCATTCCATCAACACGGGGCTTGTGGAATGATGAACTGATCCCGGGACCCAATGCCATCCCAACCCTTACCTTGTCTGTTGTTGTCGATAGAGATTTGGTTTGATTTTATCCCATCACCATTCTACAGACTTGTTATTTTGCTGATCTCATGGGTCATAAAATGTGCCTGTCTGGGCAAAAGATGAATCTTAAACACTGGAAGATTCACACATAAAAATGTACATTTGATATGCCAAAAAAGAAACTTTGATCAAACTGTTTTGGTGGGATGTGGTTTTTTGTTTTACGCTTCCCATATCTCCCCATGTGTCGACATCTCCACCCTTTTTAGACTTTTATCTGTTTTGCTCTGAAAAATAATTTAGATTTCCCTGCTGACTTTTCTAGTTATCTCTCCTTTGTTTGCCTAGAAGAGATTCAATAAAACACTGTGGATATTAATTTTCTCCTTTTATGGCAGTTGAGTTGATTCTAAAAATAAAAAGAAGGCAATCTCACATAGCCACTTCCAGGCAACATCTATTTGTTTTAATACCACCACCCTTTGCTCACTAGGTACAAGAGAGCCCTTTTGCACTTGAATTCTTAAACCTAAATACTAAATGTTATAATCTCTGATCACTGTTACACACCTGTGAACAGCTTTCATTCCACTAAGAAAACATTGTCCATGTATTGGCTGGTAGAGAAGAATTTCCTGTAGCTCTGCTTGGTATGAACTTTCCACTCCCCCTTTGGCTATATTTCTAATGTACCCACCAAGAATACTTGCAAATTGAAATTTCAGCTTATTATTATTCAGATAAGGTCACAGGCACTCCAGTGGAACCTTGTCTGTTTTAATCAAATTCTTCTGCTCATCGAACAGCTAGGTCTAGACAAGAGACAGTTTGCATACCCTCCAACATTTCTCCGATGAAAGTATGGACGCCCCGTTCCATAATGATAATTTTATTATTTATACCACCCCCCCCACAGGCACACATCTTACTGGGTTGCCCCAGCCTCCCTGGACAGCTTCCAACGTATATAAAAACATAATAAAACATTAATTTTTTTAAAAAAAAAAAACCTTCCCTCTACAGGAAGTTTCAGCCAAGAAGATAAGTAACCCAAAAAAATTTCAGAAGACATCTGAAGGCAGCCCTGTATAGGGAAGGTTTTTTTTAAATTAGTGTTTAATGTTTTATTATGTTTTTATATATGTGGAAGCTGCCCAGAGTGGCTGGGGCAACTGAATCAGATGGGCAGGGTATAAATAGTAAAATGATAGTGGTGGTGGTGATGGAATAGAATGTCCCTATTTTCATCAGCTGCTTCTTGGGAGAAAAGCAATGGCAAACCTAGACAGCATCTTAAAAAGCAGAGACATCACCTTGCCAACAAAGGTCCGAATAGTTAAAGCCATGGTTTTCCCAGTAATGATGTATGGAAGTGAGAGCTGGACCATAAAGAAGGCTGATCGCCAAAGAATTGATGCTTTTGAATTATGGTTCTGGAGGAGCCTCTGGAGAGTCCCATGGACTGCAAGAAGATCAAACCTCTCCATTCTTAAGGAAATCAGCCCTGAGTGCTCACTGGAGGGACAGATCCTGAAGCTGAGGCTCCAATACTTTGGCCACCTTATGAGAAGAGAAGACTCCCCGGAAAAGACCCTGATGTTGGGAAAGATGGAGGGCACAAGGAGAAGGGGACGACAGAGGACGAGATGGTTGGACAGTGTTCTCGAAGCTACCAGCATGAGTTTGACCAAACTGCGGGAGGCAGTGGAAGACAGGAGTGCCTGGCGTGCTCTGGTCCATGGGGTCACGAAGAGTCGGACACGACTAAACAACTAAACAACAACAACAACATTTTCATCGGAATAATGTTGGAGGGTATGCAAATCTGTCAATTTTGGTTTCTTGGTTTCTCAGTTTTCCAATCTTAAGTTCACTTTGACACATTTTCACATCAGTTTGCTTTACAAAACAAAACCAAAAAAACCAACCCTCATTAAAATCCGGCAGCATTTTAGCATGAATCTCTGTATGCAATTTTGCCTAATATACACACTTTTTTGCTAATCAATCTTCCTTAATATAACACATTTTTGCATGGCATTTTCACTAACATGCATATTTATGCACTGTATAACCTGGTGTTGGCATTATTGAAATACGTTACTTGGCTGGAGAATAGCATTGCAGAACTCAGAGAATGCTAATGATGGATGGCTGTTGGTTTTCTTATTATTCTTATTATTTATTAAATTTGTATACTGCCCTTCATCCAAAGATCATCAGATGGTTCACGACATAAAAATACAAAATGAGAACACAAAATAAATAATGAAAAACCCCAAACCACTAACACCCCCCCAAACAAATTTAAAAGGCCACAGAATGCTAATCAGCCAAAGGTCCAGTTGTAAAGAAACATTTTTGCCTGGTACCTAAAGATATGTAATGAAGTTGCAAGGCAAGCCTTCCTGGGGAGAACATTCCACAAAGAGGGAGCCACCACAGAAAAGGCCCACTCTCGTGTTGCTGCCCTCCGGACCTTTCGTGGAGAAGGCACACAAAGAAGGGCCTCATATGATGATCTCAGAGTCCAGGTAGGTTGATATGGGAAGAAGTGGTCCTTATTCTTTTAGATAGATAGAATTAGATAGAGTCACATTTAAATGCAAACTGAATCTAATTTCTTTTGCATCTGAAAATGGCGGACAATGTGGCTAAACTAATGTTTTCCAAATTTACGCTGACAGCAAGCCAAATTAGACAGGAAAACAAAACAGTACAGTATATTGAGGGATCAATTTAAATGGGAGATCAAAATGTGCCAATGATTTAAATAAATATGCTCTTTTCATTTCATTAGAGACTGGCTAAGTTTAATACAGATGTAGACAAGATGCATGATGGTAAACATGAATGAAGAATGCATAAGTTTACGCAGCCTGGTTTATTCTTCAACTACAACTAAATTTATCTTCCCACTGTCATTTTTCTTTTATAGTTTTCTTCCAGTGTCTGTGTCAAATATAGCTGCTGAGCAACTTTATCAGCTTTTGTATGAACTCTGCTAGAAGAGCTGAGTTAGAATTCCACTTTATCTAGTTTCTCGTAACAGATTTATATTAATTTATTTTTGTGTAATTATATTTTCCATGTGTACTTCTCGCATTGGAGCATATTTTTCACAGTAAACTAGGACATGACCCAAGACAACATTAAACTTTTATTACTATGTAAATAGAACTGTTAATTGCTTCTCCAGGCACCAACTTAAACTTGCTTGCTTGTAAGGTCATAGCCAATTTAGTCTATAAAAGTTTGGCATGGTACAGAAATGGCATATTGATGGATTGTATGCCAAAGTGTTTGTGACAAATGTGTGCAAGATTTTTTCCATCTGACTTTGCTTTACTCAGAAAACAGCCAAAGAGAGTTAGCTATTGATAACACAAATACTTCCTCTTGATATACTCAAATTTAATGATGCACAGAGATTTGGAAAACACCACGAGAGGCAGTCATCACTCTGGCAAATCATCCTCTTGGCTACAAACCATCCTTTTGGCTACAGGCAGGACATCAAGGGGAGGGTTAGATGACAGGTTTTTGTTGCACCTTGTATTTTTCCTAGCCAGCAAACAATTGCTTAAATATCAGATTTATTATTACTATTGTTTTCCTCTTGCCCTTCTGTTTATTCACCCTCATCCAACACATTACTGATTTCCAGCACCAATTTGGGGATTCCTCTGACTCACTGGGAGTTAAGCAGATGGAAATGTGCAATCGACTGTCAACAGCACGGTGATGTTACCGTACTTCAAATCCCCTGATATGCAACTCCAGTAGTTTCATGTAGATGATATAAAGCATAGGGGATGGGATGGAACCCAAAAGCTCCCATATGGCAGAACAGAAATCCCTCAGCATCGCCTTGTCACATCTACCTGACAAGGACAAAACCATTACAAAGCAATGCCATGTACTCTGACGCAGGTGCTACAGACTGACGGAATCACAAGCTATTGAGATGTCCAGCAAAATCAACATGGGTACATTTTCCTTGCTTCTCACTGAAGGACATCATTCAGAGTGGCCAGGGCAGTTTCATTTGGAGCTCTGACACCCCCTGAAGGAAAATATATTTAGGAAATGTCAATTTGTGGTATAGTGAAGATGAAGCAGGCTTGTCCTGTTATTTATGGAGCTCTTGACTACCTATTGTCTGTTTCTCTTCTCTACTGTGAGTATTGTTTTGTCCTTGAGGGAGAAGAAAAGCCGTGTTGGATCAGACCAAAAGCTAGTCTCTTTTATAAGAAATGTAGAAAAGTCTTAGCAAAAATCGGTAATTGAACATGTGATGTGTAGGAAGAAGGGATTAAATTTTGAAATGAAAGTTGCAAATGTTATTGCAATGGAAGCAGCAAAGGAGGGGAGAAAATAGAAGGAACACAATTTGTAAAAAGATTATGGAAAATCAATAAAAAAAAATTGGGGAAAAAACCCGTCTAGTTTAGCATTTCCCATGGATGTCTATGGGAAGCCCAGAAGCAGACTATCAGCACAATAGCTATATCCTGCTGTTGCTCCCCATCAAATGTCATTCAGATGCCTCGGATGGTTTTGAAGTGAGAATAAAAAAATTCATGGAGGATAAGGTCACCAATGGTTGCTAGGGATGATGGCTGTATGCAGCCTCCAGAATTAAAATAGATGACCAACAGTCACAACTTGTGGCAGCAAATTCCAGTCTAAATATCTACCATGGAAGAATTTCTGTCCTGAGTCTTCTACCACTCAGATTCATTGAATGACTCTGGAATCTACTATTGTGGAAGAAGTAGAGTAGATGGCAGAGTAAGAGTGGGTGGGTGCAAACAGAATTGAGACATTGGTCCTGGTAGCAGTGGTCTGAGTCTGCCTAAGGACTCTAGTCATAGCAATTTGAACAGGGGTGCTTGCATAGTTGAACAAACATACCCTGAATGCTCAACCAATCCATAGAGATTGCCACACAAAGTTCTGATAGATATGCTTCTATCTGAGGAATTTGCTTTCAGAAGTGGATTTCCCCAAGAGGCCATGGTGCCCTCGAGATGCTGCCCTCCAAATGTTTTGGGCTATAACTCTCATCAGCCCCAAAGACATGAACACCTCAACTACCACTTATAAATGCCATAGGAGAAACATGCTGAGAGGAAGGCACGCTTGGCAAATCCACACTGTGATCAGATCCTGCCCAGAAACCAATGTCCCCACTGTGGAAGGACTTGTGGATCCAGAATTGGCCTCCATAGTCACTTACGGACTCATTGTTAAAACCATGTTTATGGAAGACAATCTTACTCGGCTACGAGTGATCGCCAGAGAAGAAGTATCTCTCTGTTATTCAGAGCAAATAATAATAATAATAATAATAATAATAATAATAATAATAATAATAATAATAATTTATTTATACCCCACCCTTCTGGCTGGGTTTCCCCAGCCACTCTGGGCATCTCCCAACAGAATATTAAAAACAGGATAAAGCATCAAACATTCAAATCTTCCTTAAACAGGGCTGCCTTCAGCCTTAGTACTTCTATGCTTTCAGGATCATGTGATGTGACTAACCATTTTCATTTGTCTGACTTAATATTTCTCCTGGGTGCATTGCTCCAGAAATTTATTGTGTGTTAGATAAGTTTTATACCGTTGATGGGCCTTAGTTTGGAAGGTCCAGTCTGCGCAGCTGAGTAGCCTTTTCTGTCGGTATCCTAATATCCTATTTGCACTTGCTGTTCCAGATGTAATAATTGCATCCCTTTGCCATCACTGGTGGGAATTTTCGGGTGAGGAAAAACTCCCTTTTCTGACCATCAACTCTGCTGAGCTCCAGACACAAGATGAAGCAGTTTCCTTTGAGGAAGGCAGATGGCTTCTGGAAGAAGATGGAGTAAGATCATACAGAGGGATGAAGAGTTGTTTGGTGATACGATTAGAGCCATCTGCCCATTTTATTAAGATGAGAGCTGTCCATCTGTGGCAAGGACTGATAACTTTGTTACTAGTGAGCTATTAATGTAGTGGTTTTCAAATCTAAAATATTTGCTTCGTGAAAAATGACCCTCCTGTCTCCAAGGAAAATTCATTTAGAGCATCTGTGATGTGCAGGGCATGAGAGGCAGGTGTGCTGGAGATGGAGCGGAAATGAGGGGTCTTTAATAAGAAACTGGGGGGTGGCAGACAGGTCCAAAGGGATTTTAGTGCAGTATGCTATTGCTCTCTTTTCTTTGTAATGGCATATGTTCATTAACTATTGTCAAACAAACTGGTGATTCAGGCCTCGGCTCTTAGGGCAATTTGTCAGACGCTCTGAAAAAAGCAAGATATGATGAGAGCAAAAGAGAGTGCGCTTCGCTAACGAAAGTCAAACCCAGAGGGTGTCCATTAGCACTTCAAACAGCTTTTGGAATACGAAGCAAATATTAAGAAGAGCTTGTCTCACTCCGCTACCCGGATGGCCAAACCTGCTGGACAGCATCTTCAGGAGTGCCTTATCGTTGAGCACGGTTTCATGTCATTCTGCATAGGCTGTCTGGCTGTGACTCAAGAGCACTAAAACAGTGGAACATATTGTGTTACACCCATGCTCTGGAATCACCTGGCTTTCTGTAGACTTTGAGGAATCATTCCTGGTGATTCATGCTCCAAAGAGCTGAACTGTGCAATCAAAAAATGGGGATGGGGGGCTTGATGGTCAGATGGAAATGAAGACAGGGGAGTCCCCCCCCCCCCAATTTCCTCTGTGAGAACAGAGTACTGGGCTA
Organism: Podarcis siculus; assembly: GCA_034642415.1. Taxonomy (NCBI): domain Eukaryota; kingdom Metazoa; phylum Chordata; class Lepidosauria; order Squamata; family Lacertidae; genus Podarcis; species Podarcis siculus. The sequence goes on along the minus strand of JAXCMG010000071.1, from coordinate 2,770,854 downwards.
GATGGTATGATCCAGCAATGCTTTTTTTTCCACAAAAGGGGTTGATTTCCACCAGTTCCGGAGCTGTTGTAAATTTCTCCTGGGTTTAGGGATATGTCAGGGGGCTGGGAAAACTGTGGGTGCTTTAAGATCCACGCCATTTTCAGGTCTGTCCCTGGCTTACCCTCAGACCACCCTGACGCCCTTGTTGGCCCTTCCAATGTCAGAGCTCCCAGTGGCCATAGTATTGCAGTCTTGTGCAATTCCTCAGTTTAGGGCTGGGCCAAGGCATTGTGTTGCCTGAAGGGGAAGAGAAAATCCTTCCCTCTTACAAAACAAAGTACAGTATATAGTATCCAAAGGTGGCCATGTTATTTTGATTCCCGAGAAAACCCATAAGTCCATCTCCCTGGGAAGTAAAAATGCAATAATCGTAAATGAGAAAGTTATCGCTTCCTGCCCTTTCAAAACACTCCAAATCAGCCCCACTTTACATATTAGTAGGCCCAAAGGGACTGTGCAGGTGGTGCTGTGCTCTTAACCACTGAGCCTCTTGGGCTTGCTGATCAGAAGGTCTGCAGTTCGAATCCCTGCGACAGGGTGAGCTCCTGTTGCTCTGTCCCAGCTCCTGCCAACCTAGCAGTTTGAAAGTACACCAGTGCAAGTAGATAAATAGGTACCGCTCCGGCGGGAAGGTAAATGACGTTTCCGTGCGCTGCTCTGGCTTCGGTGTTCCATTACATCAGAAGCGGCTTAGTCATGCTGGCCACATGACCCAGAAAAACTGTCTGCAGACAAACGCCGGCTCCCTTGGCCTGTAAAGCAAGATGAGCACCGCAACCCCAGAGTCGTCTGCAACTGGACTTAACTGTTAGGAGTCTTTTACCTTTACCTTTTTTTGGGACCAAACAAAGGTCGACCATTGTTGGTGTTGTTACAAAGAAACTTATAGAAGAATTTACTCTGAAAATGTATTCTTTCTGGCTACTCAAACATATATGGAACTCCCTTCACTTGAGAACTTTGAAGCCCAAGTCCTGACTTTTGTTTAAGGTTGCCATTTGATTTTTTTCTATACTTTAGAGTGGTTTTACTGTATATTTTTGTAGCTTATACCCCTGGACTGTCAGGTTGGAGCAGGCTAGGAATCTAAATAATTAAGAGTATGTATTCCCACTTGGCATGAGTTCCAGAATAGTGCAGAAAGCAGAGAGGACAGACATTTCCTCAGGGTAGTGGCATAATAGACTCATGCAGTAAGCAGTCTTTGCCCCCCAAATAGGTTTATTTTCTTTCTGACACTAGCAAAATAGTGACTGAACTGTACAGGGAAAACACTGTCCTGATTTGGTATTCCTTAAGAATAAAACCTCAGCAAGATCTCCATAAATGCCTCTGTGCAGATACAAGCGCTGGCTCATTAAATATCAAACAAACATTCAATATTAAACAAACATTTGACACGGCAAGATTGTGGCTCCCCTCCAACGTTGTTCAACTCACATCTCATTACGTATCTGCAACAAAATAGATCATTCATGTGACCCATCACCATGCACTCACCACAGAGTGATGGGTGGAATCTAGATAATGAAAATTTTACTGCAATTTGAATTACAATGTCTACATTTCTATGAGAGTCAGAACTGCTGGTTAACCAACAGAGATGCCAATTTTCCAAACGGGATGTAAAACATAGTAGCCCCAACATTTTATTAACAACAACAACAACAATTTTGCTATTTATACCCCACCCATCTGGGCGGCTTCCAGCACATATAAAAACATAATAAAAAATCAAATAAAAAACTTCCCTATACAGGACTGTAATTTCACATCAAAGCATAAATATTGTGCATATATATATATATATATATGCAGGTTTTGGTGTCCTCGGGTGTCTTCCCGTGTAAAAGTTGGGGTGTCTAGGCGACGTTTCGACGAGGTCTCACTCGTCATCTTCAGGCTGGTGCTTTCGGCTTCTTGTTACTGGAACAGAGCAGGATCTCAGTGTTTGAGTTCCTATAAATACTGTTGAGGAGGTGTGGTGTATAGCCTCCAATGTTCTGGGCAGAGAGGAAGTTCCCAGGCTAGTGTGCCTTTTCTTCTTTTGTTCCTTAATTGCTTGAGGGATATCTTGAGTGATTTCTTGAGTGATATCCTGAGTATCACTTAGGTGGGTCATTAGGTGTGGATTAGTTGCTAAAGCTTTTGTGTCTTGACCTCTTGAACTTTGTGAAGAGTTTTTCTGAGAAGATGGCTGTACTGCTTTGTTGTGCTCTGGCTTGGCTTCGTGTATAGGGGCGAGCTGTGGTTTTGTGGCCTGTGCCAGCCAGATCTGTGTAGGGATTGCAGGGGGGGTGCAGCATCCGGAGGTGCCATCGTGGTTTGGCTACTGGATGGTGTCTGTAATTTATCTGTGGAGAGGGTCTGGGTTTGGGTCTGGTGTGGTTGATTGGTGATGGCGTTCTGTGTGCCTCTGGATCTGGTGTCAGTTTTTGTGGGGAGGGCTAATTTCCAGATGTCTGGCAAGCGGGATGTGTCGTCACGCTTGTTCATGTTGTGAGGGTGTTTCTCTATCTCGATGGCTTCCATGATTATTCTCTTGTGGTGATGTTCCATGTTAGAGAGCAATTTGGAATCTGCAAAATTAATTTCGTGTCCTGTTTCTTTCATGTGTTGGAAAAGAGAGGAAGTTTTTTCTTCTTTTTTGACGGCATTCTTGTGTTCTGCGATACGTGCATTTATTCGTCTGTTTGTTTGTCCAATGTATCACTCAAGATATCCCTCAAGCAATTAAGGAACAAAAGAAGAAAAGGCACACTAGCCTGGGAACTTCCTCTCTGCCCAGAACATTGGAGGCTATACACCACACCTCCTCAACAGTATTTATAGGAACTCAAACACTGAGATCCTGCTCTGTTCCAGTAACAAGAAGCCGAAAGCACCAGCCTGAAGATGACGAGTGAGACCTCGTCGAAACGTCGCCTAGACACCCCAACTTTTACACGGGAAGACACCCGAGGACACCAAAACCTGCATTCCTGTACCCGTGAAAATCTACGAAAGCATATATATATATATATATATATGAATAATAATGTTTAAGTACACAACAGAAAACTGGCAGAAATTAGGTACAAATTCTTACAAGTTATTGTGCAAAGAGTGTACAGTAAATTTATGTAGTATATGAACTGAGGCACACCTGTGCAATATCTATGGTTCATTGCTCAAATAAACTTATGGTAAAATATTGGTTGTGTTTCATACCCCCTTTAGAGCATTGCCCTCTCTATTGGTCAACCAGTAGTTCTGACTCTGGGCATTGCTATTCTGTCAAGAGTCTGGGGGAAAATACATTCTGAAGAGTACAACTTTCTAAGACCCCAAGGATCTCAGTGTCAGGCCTGTGCTGTGGGCAACAGCGTAGTGCAGGGGTAGGGAAACTTATGGACAATTTTCTGAGACCCAAATACCAGTGGCAGTCATGCAAAGGTCAGATTTTCTACAGACACCACACACCTCTCCACCCTACTTCCAGGCAAGCAAAGGGCATCATCACAATTCAAGGATACTTTCCGGCCATGCAAAGGCACTCATGGACGGTGAAGTCTGTGGACAGGTGTGATCTGTGAAGCATCCCAAGGCTCCCCACCCCAGGTCTAGGATGAGCCAGGAACTATGGGACCAGCCAGTAGTTTGGACCAAACATGAAGCCAGGACTGGAGGACATATCAGGGGAAGGATTGAGGAGCAAGACAGAAGTCAGGACCAAGACTACAGGAACACATCTGAGCTCAGGGTGACGTTGCTCGAGCAAGTTTCAAATGGAACAATGAGCATTCTCTCTTTATTTATTTTTTTCTCTCCCTCCTGCCCTGGAGGATCCGCTGGTTGGTTTGTGTGGAAGAGTCAGTCCATGAGCTGGAGACAGTTCACTGAAAGAGATCAGATTTTCATCACATGGGATCTAGCAGATCCTAAGTGTCAGTGAACTCTAGACTGGCATTGTTGGTACTAAAGCAATGTGAACACAGTCAGTGATCTAATACCCAGCACTAATCAAATGAAGCTTACACTACAAAGATACAAGTGTAGATGATGCCAAATTTACATTCATGGGCTATCCTAGCCAGTAGTGACTTTCTATTCAATACTAGGAGTTCACAGAATGCACCGCTCTCTTATTTTTCATAACTGTGCTAAGAAGGCAACGTGCAACTCCAGAACTGCCTATCTAGCTCTGAACACAGCACCACCTTCTGCTGGAAGAACGACATTGCTCCATTAAAGGTTCCCATTATCCTTTTATGTAATTTTGAATTAATGTTGCTCCTGTAGCTGATCATCTTTAAATCCTAGCCTTAACTCTCTCCTGAATGTTTTATCCTTATTGGTGTCTTTGCTGAGATCAGTGATCTAGCTCAACACTCAAACCCAACTTTCATTTTTCATGCCGTAATATAACTCTAGAAACTTTATTTTAAAAACTACAAAGCATTTGAAATTTGAGTCACATAAAATGAAAGCCTTTGATCAACTGCAGTTCTTAGGTCTAACTGGATACAAGGCGTAGATAAAAGTCCAGTAATATGCTGTTAAACACAAAGAGCCAGGTAAGTTGAAAAATGCTCCTTAACATGTCTGGTCAAGTTATATATAGTTCTCTCAGAAGATTCGTAAGATGGAAGAATTCCTTTTCATTCTAGCAACTACTTTGATTTCAGTCACTTAATGTGAAAAACCTTCTTTTACGTTAAATATATAGTATTAGTTTTCTTATCTAGAATTTGGTCTATAGTCCCTTAAAAACAGGAAGGTGTGATTTACTGCATGCATGTATGTATATATGTACTAGGGGGATGTAAATTTACAAACTGCTTTAGGAATCAAAATGCAACTTCCATACAGAATCATGTTTTTACCCTGTGAAAGGAATGCTAATCATGACAACAAACCATTAATCCCAGGAACCTAATACTCTTTGCAGAATTTGGTTAGCTTCTGGTGAGTCTCATCTACCTGTTGTTTCTTTCAAATTTGCTGAAGTTACCCAGAAAACAGTGCTCTAGTTGCTTTAACTAAGTTAAAATATTCATTAGCATCCGTCTCAATATAAATTGAGTCATGCAGTTAAATCTTATGCGTGTTTACCTGTAAGTAAACCCTATTGAGTTCAATAGCATTTACCATAATGAAAGGGCACATAAAACTACAGCTTCAGATTGCTATAAATGTAGTGGACACAGATGCTATTTTTCTTTGGAGTATGTCAACTTATTATTTTCATGAGAGAGAACACAACATAAGCCTGTCACAGCCTGAGAAATTATTTTTTATTATTATCTCAGTTGAAAAAGATATGCCAAGGACTTCTTCTCCATCAAAAGATGCAATGAAAATAGTCAATGAACTAGGCCCTTTAGAATCTGCCAATAACTTGCTGTAGCATATGGTTTTGAGAATACTTTGGCCCCAATATCTGAGCTTATGTCTGCTTAAAAGCAAAACAAAATGGGTATGATTTGATGAGTTGGAAGAGGTTCACCCAAACACAAATCTTTTTGGTGGGCTATGTTGCTACAAACATTCCTGGAAGCTAGTCTATTGATTGCTCTGTCTTTCTGGAGAAAATCCAGAGCAGAAATAAATATTGAGCTCGAGCAATCCCAAGAAAATGATCCTCTACCATTTGATCTCTTCATTTCATCAGCCTTAAGTATGGAATTACCAACACAGTGCTCTGCAGATGCAAGCTGGGGTTCATGGGAGTTGCAATTCAAAGAATATGGTTAAGGTAGACAAATAAGGTGCCCGAAAATCAAAGTGGGAGGGGGGCAGATAAGCGTACCAAGCACTAAATATGTTACCCTCAGCTGTTCTTGAAGGTAGATACCAAAAAATTTCATTCGAGAACTGGCTCTGCCCCTGTGGAGCTGGCTACGTAGAGACTGTGTCACACGTTCTCTTGTCTTGCTCCCTATATAAAGATCTCAGGGACGAGACCATCATGCCGCTCCTATCTGCCATCCCAGGCCGCTCTTGTGAAGCCAAATTGTTCTCACTCCTAGCCGACCAGAACAGCTTGACAACAGAGAAGGTTGCCAAATTTATCGAGAGAGCAATGAGACTGAGAGCTGCTATCTGAATGACATCAGTGTCATCACCCGGATTCCTCACCTAGGATCTTATTATTATTATCATTATGTTTTATTATTATTATTTTATTACCTCTGCCAAGTTTTAAGTACTGAGATTATTAATTTATCTGCATCTGGTTATTATTATCTTTCTCCCTCTCCTGACCATCCCTCCGAGGTTATATTTATATTTATAATCCTTCAATTTGGCTGGTCTATTTACTTAACCGAACTGGAACACTCTACCAGAGAAAAGGCCGCTGCCCATGGGACAGAGGGACATTGACGAATGATAATCCAGCTTTTACCTAGGGTTTTAATAGGTCATAAGATTTTATGGTAACTATATTTGTAATGTATTTTTGTCGGTGTTTGTCCTTTGATACTATGGCCTGTCGGCTACGCAAATAAAGTCTATTGCTTGATTGCTTGCTTGAATATGGAGGCCACCACATTGGGTAACCCTATCTCAGGTAGTCTCATGATACTGATGTACTAAAATTCCCCAGGGGTCCCCAATCTAAGTAGCATCCCTCTGAGAATTAAAGTGAAATAAGAATATTCGGTGTGATTTTCTCCCATTCTGGCCCATTCATGCAGCAGAGTGGACCGATATGCATCAGGGCACCATCATGACATGGAAAAGGGCATACATGTAGGCAGGAATTTGTATCTAAATAGTATCGCAAGACTTTATCATGATCTGTCTCTAATTGGAGTGAGGACATCATTTGGTCTCTATTTTAGGCAGCAAAATGAATTGGGCCAGTATGCTCTGAATCTCCATTGTTGAGAATCACAGGTGGAGAGAGTGTGATTGCTCATTCTTATGCCAGAAACTTCCTGTATTCTTTCAGAAGCTGTTGTATCTTTGTTTCATCTTGCTTCAACTAATTGGAGCTGGAGTACTTTTAAGATTATCAATATTTGTCTTGCTATTGTCTTGTTGTTTTGAGAGCTTTAAAGTGGAGTGTTAATGTCATGGCCTCAGCTGCCCCGAGTTTCCATTAAGAAAGAAAGGCAGGATATAAATTGAAGACGAGGGATACTGAATTAAATCCCAGGCCCTCTCCCCAAGTCTAGAAGTTGTTGCATGCCTTAATGAAGGACAAAATTGTTCACAACTCATTGTGCCTCTCCATAATAGGCCCAACTTGTGGGGTGGCTGCCATCATGGCCAAGGAAGGAGCCAGTCCTCCTCAGGATCTTGAAGGGCCTCACAATCTCACACAGCCCTGCAAGATTTCAGAACAGGGGCATAGGAATTGTGGCTTGATTTCCTAGCCCTCCCTTTCTTGGTTTTATAGTTTTCCATTGAGGCATTATGTGGCTGCTGGCTTACAGGGTGAGAAAGAGATTTTACTCCCAATCACAACTGGCTCTTGGTTTTCACCTTGGATAGCAGGTTATTATTACGGGTTTAACAGCTAATTATTATTATTATTTTATTGTCACAAATGGGGAAGAAATGGCATTGGGCAGAATCTAATCATAAGGGGCACCCTCCACCCTCAAGAAATTGGGGTCTTAGGGGGACACACCAGCTCCTGGCCCAACTCACCTCAGGTTGCCAGTGAGATTCCAGTTCCAGTGTTCTGGGCCACTCTTAGTCCTTTACATTGGTTAACTCCCACTGGTTTTCCCAGTGGATGGACTGGGATGGTATATCAAACTTCACATCAGATGTATGCAGATTCCAAAATAATTATAACATTATCCTTCAACCAGCATCCATGTGTGTGTTCAAAAAGTAGAAGTATACTACGGGCCAATAGATGCTTAGACACATATGAAGGTATCCAAAAATGAGAGCAAGCACAGAAGAGAAATGCCTGTTTTGAGGACATTCTAGAAATGGCCAGCAAAGTTTGCTCAAAACCAACATAGAAAATTTCTAATTTGCGCATCAGCACATTCCAAAATGGACTTTCTAACTTACACGAAGACCCTTTTCCCCAGCTACCTGGAAACCCCTTAATGACAAGTGGTACTTGGCTTAGTGTCAAAAGTGCCATCAGCTACCATGGCCAGCTGTTGTCCTCCTGTGTGTAAAGGAATTATAGCCAGCATCTGCCTACAGTCTGTACACACGCTCCCTTTCCATTGTGGGGATATATAACCGACAAAGCAAAAGATCTGGCCTTGGTCCTCATTCTGCTCAAACACCTCAGCTGAAAGCAATTAGTGATTTTATGCTTCTTAATTAAAAATTATGGCACATACCTTGTGTGCCTGCCAGACAGGTTGAATTAGGAATAATGTATTAATGATCTAACAGTGTATAATTACTGTTATGAAACCAATACAGTACACTGTGTAGGAAGTGAATGCCACAGAATACTCACCCCTTGTCTCCCCTCCTTCTAAAACAAAACACTGTCAATGCTTATACTATAGAAATGGTCAGCTTCCCTCCTACATGTGGATAATAGTAATTCTTCTTTGCTTGCATGGCAAACAATCGTACTTCAAGCAATCTAGAAAAGTGGCCCGTGCATTATAATGAAATGAAGTGCATTGATGCTGCAGAGAGCAGTGTGCTTGCCAGGGTCTGGGCAGAGGAGGAATGGTGGAGACCGCCTCCCCAGCCTGACCCTTCCAGAGGAGAGGAAGACAGTTCAGAATTACAATAGGGGATTGAGGGAGGTCGCAGCTCAGAGGCAGATGAGGGGGAAAGTTGGGAAATAATGGGAGAGGAGGAGCAGACAGAGCTGGAGCAGCAGCTGGCTGACATATTGTCACTAGAAAGTATTCCAGACCCACCACCTCCCAGAACCTGGCGAGCCTTAAAAGTAGGAGAGCAAAGAACTCAAAGACAGAGGGCACTTAGCAGCACCCGTAGAGGAGGTGATGATGATGAAGAATGAGGAATAGGGAGAGGTAGGGGGTGGAGATTCACTCGGGACAATGCCATTATCCAAGAGGCTGTGTTCCAAAGTCTCTCTCTGTAAATATGGAATAAAAAGTAGATGGTAAGAAACTTTTCCTTGTCTTTGTACGTTCCATGCAACCGGCCATGGGAATTGCTTGCAGTTGCCTGACAGTGCTTTACATTGATGCCATACACCTTGCAGTTTAGTGTAAGCCAAAGAAAGAATTAAGTTTAAAAGCAAGGATACTGAGGTCCAGCTCCAAGGGCCTTCTGGCAGTTCCCTCACTGCAAGACATGAAGCTCATGGACATATTGGTGACACTTCAGCCAAATCCTCTGGATGACTTCTCCCAGCAGGATGTTAAACAGCATGGGGAACAAATCTTATGGCATGCAATAGGTCAATGACCCTCTTTCATGGATCACTGCCTTGTCATGGCGAAGGGACTTGAATAACTCAGAAAAGCTATGAGCTATGCCATGCAGGGCTACCCAAGACGGACAGGTCATAGTGGAGAGTTTGGAGTAAACGTGATCCATCTGGAGCAGGAACAGGCAAGCCACTCCAGTATCCCTGCCAAGAAAACTCCATGGACAAAAAAAGTAGTGATGTATGGGAGTGAGAGCTGGATCATAAAGAAGGCTGATTGCCGAAGAATTGATGCTTTTGAATTATGGTGCTGGAGGAGACTCTTGAGAGTCCCATGGACTGCAAGAAGATCAAACCGATCCACTCTTAAGGAAATCAGCCCTGAGTGCTCACTGGAAGGACAGATCCTGAAGCTGAGGCTCCAGTACTTTGGCCACCTCATGAGAAGAGAAGACTCCCTGGAAAAGACCCTGATATTGGGAAAGATTGAGGGCACAAGGAGAAGGGGACGACAGAGGACGAGATGGTTGGACAGTGTTCTCGAAGCTATCAACATGAGTTTGACCAAGCTGTGGGAGGCAGTGGAAGACAGGAGTGCCAGGCATGCTCTGGTCCATGGGGTCATGAAGAGTTGGACACAACTAAATGACTAAACAACAACAGCAAGGTCAAGGACCAAGGAGGAAAACAGAGATCACCCAGCACCATCACCTGGATTTGATCCTGCATGAAGGACCGGTGTCACCTGTATGGGAAACACACCTGAAGACATATTGTATATTGAGGAGCTGTAGTTGCCTGTCACAATTCGTCCTCCATGCCACCAACATATAAGGCCTTCACTTTAGCAGCTGTTGCTAAACAGCTTCAATTTGCTAATCTTGTGTCTTGTTCATTTGCCAACCTATGTATCTACAAGCGATAGCATACGGGCTGTACCATCTTGGGAACATAGCCTAAATTCTTGTGAGAAATAACAGCTACTGTACATGAGGAGGATCCCATGATTAATAGCGATGAAGGCTTATTGTTGGCAGCTGTAACCCTAATCATGCAGTCTACCCCAGGTGTAGGCAATATAGTAAAATTTCACCAAGTCATCATGAGATAGGTAATTAAGCCTATAAACCTCAGTGTTCAGACACACGGGGAGCTTCAGCATGGGCCTGCAGGCCTGGGGTGCTGTGTCACTTGGTGGCTACAGAGGGGTCCACTCCGCCGCTGTATTTTTGGGGCTCCTGGCATCTTTATGGAGATGATGCTTGCTTGGTATGGTATATTCTTATGTATAAGTCCACTCACCTTTTCTTTCTTTTTTAAAATCATTTTAATTAATTTTCCAATAAAAACGCCCAATTAATATATCCAATCATAAAATCCAATTAAAATAAAAAACTAAAATAAAAAAGACCAAATTATAATCCAAATTATAATTATTGATTTTTCTGAGCTTCGCACGGTCAGGACCTCTGAAGCATATCTCCACATCTCAGTCCTGCCTCTCCACGTTGTTTCCATATTTCCACATCTCGATTTTAACACATTAAAGTTCTCCATCCCTAGTTCCACGATTCTCAATCATATCAGACATCATATATCCTTTAATCCATCAAATACAGCTTTATTTGTATGTATATATTTTTCCAATTGCCTTTTTACCAGCACAGCTCCGTCTGATTCCATTCCAATCCAGGATGCTATCCTAGTCCATGATCTGGAGTTTAATGATGCAGCAACTCCCAGTCATTAAACCTTCCTTTTGAGCTTTAATGAACCAGTACCTTCCACATTATCCACTCACCTTTTCCCAGTGGGCGGTGTTGCGGCCGGGCAGCCGGGTCACAATAGGGCCCGTCTTAGGGACGGAGGGTTCCTCCTTCCTCCTATATCATGCCGGCCATGTCATCCTTGCTGAGGGATCTGTGCCCTGTAGGACAGCCCCCAGCCAATCAGCTTCAGGAGTGAGTGTGACCGCAGAAGATTTAACCCACGGTGCTACCAGCCATCACCATCTCACTCACTCTATCGCCGGATCCGAAAGGACTGTTTCATTGCTTGGATCTTTGTTTGCTGTGTTTTGATTTTGTTCCTTTTTAAACGTGGATTTTTTGCCTCTGTTGTTCTCCCAGTAAAGCCACGAGGACCAGCTGGGCTGTGGCGCCTCTACTTGCAGTGGCAGCAGTGATATTTGGCTTAATAACATTTCAGCGCCCATTAGGGACTGGTTGCAGGTGTGAGGGTGTTGGCTGTGAGCTTAGACTCTAGTGGCTGTTAGGTATTGGGTAAGCATTTGTTAGATTGTGGGGGGAGGTTGTAGGCTCACCTGCTGCTCCTCAGTAAAGGTATCCTGTTAAAGGGATCCTGGGTGTGAATGCTGTCCGATGCCTGGACATGGGCTAGGGCCGTGTCACAGCTCCTACAGGGACCCATTTGGGGTGGCCCTAATTGATGTAAGTCATAGGGTACCCCCTATCGGTGGTTTACCCTTAAGTGGACTCTCTATAGATGTACAGGAGTCAAAATACAGCCTGGCTTCACCCCAATGCCTAAGCCAAACTGCTCACATCTGTAACCAATAAAAGTTGTGGCCTATTTCAACCCATACACTGGTGGCGCTGTGGTGTAAACCACTGAGCCTTGGGCTTGCCGGTCGGAAGGTTGGCGGTTCGAATCTTTGTGATGGGGTGAGCTCCCGTTGTTTTGTCCCAGCTCCTGCCAACCTAGCAGTTCGAAAGCACATCAAAGAGCCAGTGTGGTGTAGTGGTTAAGAGCGGTAGTCTCATAATCTGGGGAACCAGGTTCGCGTCTCCGCTCCTCCACATGCAGCTGCTGGGTGACCTTGGGCTAGTCACACTTCTTTGAAGTCTCTCAGACCCACTTACCTCACAGAGTGTTTGTTGTGGGGGAGGAAGGGAAAGCAGAATGTTAGCCGCTTTGAGACTCCTTAAAGGGAGTGAAAGGCGGGATATCAAATCCAAACTCTTCTTCTTCTTCAAAGTGCAAGAAGATAAATAGGTACCACTCCGGTGGGAAGGTAAACGGTGTTTCCCTGCACTGCTCTGGTTTCACCAGAAGCGGCTTAGTCATGCTGGCCACATGACCCGGAAAAACTGTCTACGAACAAACGTCGGCTCCCTCGGGCAGTAAAGCAAGATGAGCACCGCAACCCCAGAGTCGTTCACATCTGGACTTAGCTGTCGGGGTCCTTTACCTTTACCTTTTTATTTCAACCCATAAACCAAAATACTTTGCATCTGGGTCTTTATTGTTCTCTTGTGAACTTTGGGGCTCGGGTCCCTTGGCTCACAATCTGCCTACTGTCTACTAAATCTTAAAACTTCTCAACCACTTGTGTTTCTTGCGCTACTTTCGAATTCCAGAAAAAGAACCCCCTTGGCTTTGGCAAGACCCCACCATAGCACCATGATCTGATCCTCCAAGCTGTCCTAATCCAGGCAACTAGTTTAGTGGCTATCATGGTTGATGGTATACTTCAGAGGGAGACATATTTTCCAACCAGACTTTGCTTCAGGTTCTGTCTTGGGAACTTAACCTGTCTACAAGTCAGAATCCGCCATCTATTGTGACATTCACAGGTTATGCTGAAGATCAGTTATAATTCAAACTTTCGTTGCCTAGGACAAAGTAGGCTTGGTGCAAACTTGGTGATGTTTCTCCCACAGAGTCATATCCTACCTGAGGACAGTGTCATTTCCCATTGACTCCATTTCTTAAAAACACCAGGCAGTCATGCTGTGAAAACAGCCAGAGACTAAAACAACACAGACGACACACTGCAAGGAGATGATTCCTAGGTTAACTGCCATGGCTTTTACATTGCTGTGCCACTACTGATACTTTTCACTATCGTCTACTCTTGGTGTTGCTTTCAGTTTTAGGAAGAATGGTGCCTGTTCTTTGGATGGAAGACAACATGACACTGATGGTTAAAAATGCTTAGTCTCAGAAGCCCCTTTTCAATGCCTCCGCTGACGTTTTCACAATAAATGGGAACGGGCTGGCTAGGTGAAAAACAATGATTCTGTCATTGGGCTTTTTAGGCCAAGCAGGAGGAAGCAGTTGTGTGTGTGTGTAGATACTATCCATGCCTACTCAGAAGCAAGCCCCACTGAATACAATAGAATTTACTTTTAAGTAAATGCACAGAGTCTTAGTTTTTACTATACATTTTTACTCAAATGTAAGTCCGTTTGAGTACAGTGGGGCTTAAAGGTAAAGGTAAAGGGACCCCTGACCATTAGGTGCAGTCGTGGCCGACTCTGGGGTTGCGGCGCTCATCTCACTTTATTGGCCAAGGGAGCCGGCGTACAGCTTCCGGGTCATGTGGCCAGCATGACTAAGCCGCTTCTGGCGAACCAGAGCAGCGCACAGAAACGCCGTTTACCTTCCTGCTGGAGCGGTACCTATTTATCTACTTGCACTTTGACGTGCTTTTGAACTGCTAGGTTGGCAGGAGCAGGGACTGAGCAACGGGAGCTCGCCCCATCATGGGGATTCGAACCGCCAACCTTCTGATCGGCAAGTCCTAGGCTCTGTGGTTTAACCCTCAATGGGGCTTACTCCCAAGTAAATGGATAGGCTTACAACAATCCTATACTCATGCATCTGACTGTACATAGCAAATGACAAAAGATGGTGCATTTAAAAGAAATTAATCTTCATCACCACATGGTAGGGCAGACAGGTAAGTCCAGTCAAGTTCAACTATGGGGTGCAGCACTCATCTCCACTTTCAGGCTGAGGGAGCTGGCACTTCTCCGCAGACAGCTTTCTGGGTCATGTGGCCAGCATGACTAAACCGCTTCTGGCACAACAGGACACCGTGACAAGTACCAGAGTACACAGAAATGCCATTGACCTTCCTGCCACAGAGGTACCTATTTATCTACTTGTGCTGGTATGCTTTCATACTGCTAGGTTGGCAGGAGCTGGGACAGAACAACGGGAGCTCACCCCGTCACATGGCCTCAAATTGCTGACCTTCTGATCAGCAAGCCCAAGATGCTCAGTGGTTTAGACAACAGTGCCATCCGCTCCCTTCACATGGTGGGACATTTATAAGAATAGATAACTGCCAAAGGATGGAGTCTATTTATGATTATGATTTGCTTTTTTAAAAAATAAATAAACCACCTGTCTATACAATATAAACTCTCCCTTATCAAGCGAATGCAATATAGACATAGCTGGGGTGATTTTAAAGTCTTCCTCCCACACAACTTTCATTAACCTAAATGGGCAAGCCTTCAGTGGATTCTGACTTCTCAAAATAAGTATGAGTGATGATTTAGTGAAAGCTGCTTCCCACATTGCATTTTGCAAATGCAGAATGCTCACTTCCATATCTCAAAATGTGCAAAGATGTCTTTTACAAGAATGAATATTGCAGACGGCTGGCTTTTCCATTGATCTAAGAATCCATCAATAAGCTTTCTAGAACTTCACACTTATAGGGTGTTCCTATCATTTCCCATCTTGTGATGACACATACAGGGATGTTTTCATCCTGTAAAAATGACCACTGAAACTGCCAGTTCTAAGGCTACTAGATTATTGAATGCAGGCACCTTGTGATTAATCTGTGAAGTCTTGAGCTTTCAAAAACACAGAAGCCAAGTTACTCAACTTTTAGTAAGTGCTTTACATGATGAGCACAGGAGAATGGGCAGATGGGGGGTCATATTATGTAGTTCTTCTTCTTCTTCTTCTTCGGCAATCATTCATAGCTAAGACTGTCTTCCATAGACACAGTTTTGACAATGAGTCGTAAGTGACTGTGGAGGCCAATTCTGGATCCACACGTCCTTCCACAGTGGGGACATGGTGTGGATTTGCCAAGCCCTCCCTGTGGAACACCCTCCCATCAGATGTCAATGAGATGAGTCACTATACAAGCTTTAGAAGACATCTGAAGACAGCCCTGTATAGAGAAGTCTTTTTTAAAAAAAGTTTTAAATTTAATTATGTTTTTATATATGTTGGAAGCAACCCTGAGTGGCTGGGGCAACCCAGTCAGAAGGGTGGGGTACAAATAATAAAATTGTTGTTGTTGTAAGGCAAAGAAAAGAACAGTGGAGGACAGAAGTTGCACATCAAAATTTGGGTCATTAGTATTCCATTAGAACTGAAAAGACCCACTCAGATATGGGACCAGAATCTCTCTCACACATGATACGGATATTTAAGAGCCAGAGATGATTCACAGAGCTTCGTATGAGACTGTAAGTGTCTAAAAGGCTCCGATACCAGGAACAGTACAAAATGCTTAAAGCTGATTTGTTCAAAAATGCTCCAGACTCTAAGGGCATCTGGATAAAAATAACAACTTTGGCCTTGGGGAGACCTATATCTAAAGCAGTAGGCATGCCGAAATTGCTTTCTGAATTATGTCCCTGTTCTTTTCCTCTGACCTTCAAACTGCCCATCTCTGGACATAGTTCACAATGTCAGCCTCCTTGCGTTTACTTTTTGAATCCTTTCTCTCACCGAGGCTGAGTACAAGCTTGAACCGCTGTTTAAACTCTTCTAAACAAAAAAAAAAAAAGTGACCCTCCGAGCAAACGGAAATGTCATAGGAGGGCAGATAATCTAATCTGGTCCCCCCACCTCATTACTGTCCCGGTCCTAGCTACAGTATAACACAAAGTATATCTAACCACATCCTTAATTAAGATGCTAAGCTAAAAATCTTCCGTCTCATTTTCCTATGTTAACGCTGTGTAAATAAGTACACACATCCTAAGTAATAGCATATCCAGGGACCAACTCTTAAATACCAGAATACCCTTGCAAATGACTAATGTGTGTATTGGTATTATTAAAAAATCGATATTCATTCACTCCCCTGTACACTGCTGTGCACTTAAAACATGATTACCACAAAACAATATTTGTTTTCAGGAAGAACAATACCATGTGAAATAATATATTAAACAGAAGAGATCAATACTTTATCACTGGTACAAAAGCATTAAGTTGTCAAGGTACTGAGAAGCAAATGATACGAGGCAGTATGCCCTCTGCGTGCATATTTGAAAACACACAAATGCATACACTTAAGAAACATAGAATCTCCCCGGTGTTTTGATTGAATTTACTCTTTTCTGTATCGCTTTGTGTCGAGGGATCCATTAATTTATTCAGCTGAACTTGCAGCCATCAAGCAATGAGTCGTTGACAGGGAGGGGGAATCTTATTCAGCCCCAGGAAAACCTTCTACCTTCTGAGGGCTGCATGTCAGGGGGTGGAGACAGGAGCAAAACTGGGCAGAGGAATGAATGTAAATGTTACCTTGGCACCATAGGCTATGTTCTACACCCATTAATTCACCTCTCTTTGTCCTCCAGTTGGATAAGCAACAGGCATTATCTGAGTTCAAGACACACTCTCGCCAGGCAACAATGCTTGGGGTGCAAAGCAGGACCAGTGAGGTCTGTAGCAAGAAGAAATAAGCTGTGGTCTAGGAAGAACTCTGAGAGCCAGATGGAGAGGATTGGAGGGCCACATTTACTTCCCAGGTTCCCCAGAGAAGATGTCACCAGGCTGACAGGAAGTGCTAGGTCAGGAAAAGGCTGGATGCTTGGAACACAATTGACTTTTATTTGCAGAAAATAATGCAGCAGGGTCTTCCTGGATCAACTCCTTCAGCTTGAGATGTTGCTGGAAACTGAGTTCTGGTCTACCTTTCCCCTCTAGCCCCTCTTTCTTCAGCTCTCCCCAACAAATGGAGACTGTGAGTTGGGTGAACTCCTCCTCTGGGCCTTTCTGGGCCTTTGCTTGACAACATGCAGGGTTCTCCTAGAGTGGGGTTTGAGAGGAGGAGAGCCAGCAGGACCGAGACTGTCTTGTTGTGGGATGGCAGGTGTACACTCTGGTTCCTCCCTGTCTGTGTCTGTGCTTGCACTGAGATGATCATCCTCCAGCCATGTCCTGGAAGGGCCTTCTATGTCTGATCCTCTTGATTGCTCCAACCTCCTGGTCCCAGCACCTTCCAGCTCGCCCCTTCCCCAGCTTCCTCCAGCACCACCAAGACCCAGGGTTTAAGTCCTCATCTTCCCTGTCCTCCTCCTCATCCAGCCTGTCCCAGACGGAATAAAACCCTGCTGTATTGCACCAAAGGCATTTGTTCTCATGATGTCTAACCAGATACCTAATGTAAGATAACAGGAAAGTGAAAAGGGACACAGGTAGCGCTGTGGTCTAAACCACTGAGCCTCTTGGGTTTGCCAATCGGAAGGTTGGAAGTTTGATTCTATATGATGGGGTGAGCTGCATTGCTTCATCCCAGCTTCTGCCAACCTAGCAGTTCAAAAGTACACCAGCGCAAGTAGATAAATAGGTACCGCTGTGGCGGGAAGGTAAACGGTGTTTCCATGCGCTCTGGCTTACATCACAGTGTTCCGTTGCACCAGTCATGCTGGCCACATGACTGGAAAGCTGTCTGTGCACAAACACCGGCTCCCTCAGCCTGAAAGCGAGATGAGTGCCACACCCCCATAATCGCCTTTGACTGGACTTAACCATCCAGGGGTCCCTTTACCTTTTCACCTTAGCAGGCAAGTCATGAACACACTAGAAGTCTCCCAAGAATGCTTGCATTCCAAGATGACCTCAGGCTGTCAATCAATGCCTATTTGCATGAGAATAAGCTGAGCATGAGAAAATCTTCCTTTGCTTGATGCTAGACCAGTCTTTCTCAGTCTTGGACTCTTAGATGTCTTTTGACTACAACTCCTAACATCCTTAGCTAGCAGGGCCAGTAGTAAGGGATGATGGAAGTTGTAATCCAAACTTGCCACCACTGCAGCCCTCCTCTTCTCCATTCTAGGATGCTGCAGAAGCTTAGTCAGGTGCATCACAATGGCATTGTGCCATCTGCTGTAGGGGGCAATGTGTCATCAGTGCACTGATGATATGCAGTTCTATTTTCCCATAACATGTGATCCAGGAGAGGTTGAGCATAGTGTGGAACATTTTCAGGATGCAGTTGTGGAATGAATGAGGGCTACTAAACTGATCTTGGGAAGATAGGAATACTGTTGGTGAATGATTCCTGTGTCTGGGAGATTGGCCATTTGCTTTTCTGGATGTGTTTGTTCTCCATCTGAAATATTTGTAGATTGGTAGTTTGTTGGTGCTCCCGGATCCATCTCTTTCACTTGAGATGCAGGTAGCTTCAGTGACTAGGAGTAGGTTTTGCCAGCTACAGCTGGTACTCTAGCTGTGGCTATTCTGGGACAGAAATAGCCTGGTCACAGTGATTCATGCACTGGTAACCTCAAGGCTTGATTATTGCAATGCACTCTATGTGGGACCACCTTACACTTGAACCAGAGGCTCCATCAGGTGCAATATGTTGTGGATAGACAGCTGGTGGGAACAGACTATGACCAACACATAATACTAGTGACAACAACAACTTGCACTGACTTCCCATAGGATACCAAGACAGGTTCAAGGTTCTTGCATCAATTTACAAGGCCCTTAAGAACTTTTGTCCAGGATATCCTAAAGATCATCTTATCCCTTATATCCCCTGCCAAATTACTAAGATAATTGGTAAAGTCTCTGTTAGCCATCTCCCATGATTCAAATGTAGCCAGTGTTATTTTTCTAGAAAAAGAGGTGTTGGAACTCACCATGAACACCTCCCTTGTTCTTTTATAATGGCAATGGTGCCAACTTGAGAGGTGCCAGAACTGAGCTCCAGTGAGTTCCAGCTGGAAAAAAAATTGTTCCAGGAAGTGAGAATTGGATGGTGTTGTTTACCAGAAACCACACATTCAGTACAGTGGTACCTCTGGTTACATATGCTTCAGGTTACATACACTTCAGGTTACAGACTCTGCTAACCCAGAAATATTGCTTCAGGTTAAGAACTTTGCTTCAGGATGAGAACAGAAATCATGCTCCAGTGGCACGGCAGCAGCAGGAGGCCCCATTAGCTAAAGTCGTGCTTCAGGTTAAGCGCAGTTTCAGGTTAAGAATGGACCTCCGGAACGAATTAAGTACTTAACCTGAGGTACCAATGCATTGTGGGTCCAATCTTATAGAACCCCCCATGGTCTGACCATCTAAAACAGATTTCAAGGGGTCGCTGGTGGCCACAAAGGGGGAGAGGAAACTGGAAAACAAACAATCTCCCCTTCTCTTTTGTAAGCAGATGCCTCCATTGTTGCAGTAGTGCATTTATTGCGATCAAGTCTGCCATGTGAAATGTCCTCTTAATTGCTTGGTATCAAAGCAAATAGGTCAAATGTTTTCAAGAATAACCAGTAAATAATGAGGCAGAAGCTAATCTCACATGGGTGACCTTGAAATGGAGCACATTTTGTTCTGTCCTCCATTATATTGTAATTTTCAGAAACAGTAGAGTTGTGTGCGGCACTTGGAAGGAATCATATCTTGGTATCAGCCTGGAAAAAATGTTGTTGCTGCTGCTGTTGTTTTCTCCCTCAAGTACGAATCACCAAGTGATTAGAGGCTAAAAGGCCTGCAGTGATACTGAAAGTTTTTTTTTTCTTTTTTCAGGCTGACCCTGGTGAATCACCTAACGTTTGGCAGATTTTCAAATAGCATATTGACTTGTTTTATCCAAGCGTTTTTCTCCCTCTTGTCTGGTGAAAGTCATCTACGAGTCTGCCAGAGCTGTTTTTCAATTATAATATGACACCACTCATTAGAGCATCTGAAAACAGCAGAGCAAACTGTGTATATTAAATGCATCATAAATTAATTAAAAACAAAATTCGGGAGTGGGGACACACAATGATATTAGCCTGAAGACCATAGGTTTCAGAAGCAGGGTTTTTTATATTTAAAAAATGTACTGTAGTTTATTTGCTTTTGAGACAATGAAAAGAAGATAGATGACTGGATATGCAGTCAGATGCCCACCTAATTTGCAGTTACAGTTCCTGTTAAGTGCACAGATTTCTTTCTCTGCATTAGGGAAATTAAACTTCGGATTTAAGAACTCTAACAAAAATACATTCATCCCTAAAAGAACTGCTTCATGATTCTTTATATCTTATCACTATGATAAATTTGACAAATTATTGGCATGCTTCACGTCATCTTTGCAGTATGTGAAAAATTCACAGAACATCTTCTGCACGTTTACTTAGTAGTAAATTCCTACAAATTCAATGGAGCTTGCTCATTAGTAAGTTGAGACATAGAAACACAATAGTTGCCCAAGAATCTGAGGTTTCTTTTCCATTTGTTATTCTCTTACAAGGGGAAAAGGCAATTGTTGAATTCTTGCCTTTTAACTAATGCCTTTTAACCCTTCTATTAAATAGTATGAAAAAAGTTGAGTAAGTAATAAATACTGGATATGAATATTCTGTATTTGAAATACTGTGTTTGAAAATACATCCTAGCGAGATCAACAAAGGCAGATGAACGTTAGTTACCCTCAGTTAATGCATTTGGTTGAAAATTAGGTTTATGTTTGAAGTTCCTGATTCAGCAAGTGAAACACACCTGGAAGCAGATGGATCTTCTTAACGAGATTAGGATGTAACTATTGCTGCTGGTTTTTTCTCTGCTGATAGGAAAAGATTGAGAAAAAGTCAAAAGTAGGGTACCCTTTGATGATTGACCAAGTAAGACTGGATCACTCGAATTTTGGTCATTTTGTTCATTTCTAATAGCAAAGACATGGGCTTTTATTTCCAGAAGCCATGCTGATTCTTTCCCAGCAAGGCTTGTTCTTCCATACGGTTAATAATCCTATCTTTAATAATGTTTCCTTCTAATTTAAGGAAGAGGTGCCATGCAAATATGCCTATAATTTGTTTGCTTTTTTAAAAAAAAAATGTTATCCCAATGGCTACCTATGGCAAGGTGGTTGGCTTCAGTGACAAGTTACATATTTTTTGTAGAAGGTCAAGAATTTCAGTTTCTAAAAATTGTTGGGTGTGTGCCACCTTTACCCATTTTTAAAGAAAAAATTCAATAATCTGTCTATTTTCCCAAGAACTTTGTATCTTGTCACTTCTATCTGACACAGTTCTTCAGATGCCCTTCCAAGAAAAGAAAAGATTACTCAGGTATGATTAATCTGTTCAATATATTTCACAATGAAGACCAATTTAAAGAACTCATTGAGCTTTTCTCCTGCAGTCATTTTTCTTGCATTTGTTCTCTACAGGGATGGTGCTGGTTTGTTTGGACCCTGAGTAACCTCCCCTTCCTTCACACCCAACGCCACCCAGGTGGGCCTTCCATAGAAATTCAGACTGCTGTGGTTACTGCAGTTGCCTCACTCAGATTTCTCCGGTGAGCACTGTGCTCAGCACCATCCTTGCCATCCCTTTCTACAGCTCCCTCCCCCAATAAACATACCAGGGCAACAGTAGGGTGGGCAATGGTGCTCAGCCCGACATTCACTCCAGATGTACTAGGAGAAGCAGCCACAGAAGCTGCTGCCATCTTTATTACCACAGAATGTCTCTGAGCCCTAAGTGCAGAGCTGAAGGACATGCTGAAGTAAGATGGTGATGAAAAAGCTACCATTCCAGGACAAACCAAGTAAGTACAGTGGTACCTCAGGTTAAGTACTTAATTCGTTCTGGAAGTCTGTACTTAACCTGAAACTGTTCTTAACCTGAAGCACCACTTTAGCTAATGGGGCCTCCTGCTGCTGCCGTGCCGCCGGAGCATGATTTCTGTTCTCATCCTGAAGCAAAGGTCTTAACCTGAAGCACTATTTCTGGGTTAGCGGAGTCTGTAACCTGAAGCGTATGTAACCTGAAGCGTATGTAACCCGAGGTACCACTGTATTTTATTCTTGGAGGAACTCTGGTATGGCAAATCTGCTTCAATAATAATAATAATAATAATAATAATAATAATAATAATAATAATAATAATAATAATTTATTTATATCCTGCCCTCCCCAGCGGAAGCCAGGCTCAGAGTGGCTAACAACAGTAAAATGATACAACATTCTAAAATCATTTCATTATAAAATCAGTTCAAATCAGATTGATGGCAACCATTGGGCTAGAGTTCTGTGAGGATTACCAATGCAGGGGGTCAGACTGTGCCTTAGCCAAAGGCCTGGTGGAACAGCTCTGTCTTGCAGGCCCTGTGGAAAGATGTCAAGTCCCGCAGGGCCCTAGTCTCTTGTGACAGAGCGTTCCACCAAGTCGGGGCCAGTACTGAAAAAGCCCTGGCTCTGGTTTAGGCCAGCCTAACCTCTCTGTGGCCCAGGACCTCCAAGATGTTTTTGTTTGAAGACTGTAAGGTCCTCCATGGGGCATATCAGGAGAGGCGGTCCCATAGGTACGAGGGTCCTAGGCCATATAGGGCTTTAAAGGGTGGGAATGGCAATATATTCTCTACATATAGCACAATGTCAAACATGGGTCATTTCTGATCTTACTTGGGGGTGCCAGGGGGTGCATTCAAGGCAGATGTTCTTCTACTTGGCTACAACCCTTTCCCAACTTCTCAAGTTTAAGAATGACAGAAAAGGACAATTCCTCTATTAGTATAAACTGCTCATGGAATTTCATGGAACCCACATGTTTTGAACGTAAAAATATTTTAGGATTCTAGGATGCTTTAAAATGCCACATTGCTTCTGTGTAAATTTCAGATTTCCCTGATATGCAGACCAATATCAGTACCAAATCAGTATCAAACTTTATTTCGGTCACAGACCAGCATAAGATAAAGCATACAGATAAACTGAACACCTAAGACTTTAAACTGGTATGGAATAAAAACTAGTAATTGAAAGGTGATTATATCATACATATTTAAAAAGATAGGGACCAGAAATCATGCTTCTTCCAGGCAATCGAAGCAAAAGGACGATATGGACTTACAATATGTTTTCAGATACACAAGGATGGGATGCAAGGAGACAAAAGAACAGTGATCTAGGTATTAGCTTGCCAGAATCCTATCTCTCTTTACAGGTAATCAATAAAAAAGGCATAATGGATCCTGAAAGCAAAGTTATAGAAGGCTTCCCTAACTCTTTTCTCAAGCCACTTCTCTCTCCACAAGGAAGATTTATCATATGTTGCAAAACTCCGTTTGTTACATTACTCCATGTCCATATTTCAATTTTAGTAGCAAGGCTAAATAGACAGTAATGTCTCCTAAGAATGTAACAACCACAATCAGCCAAGCCATGCATTCTGAAGAATAATAACTGCAAATAGCCTAGAAGTCTCTGAGACATCCTCATAACGTTCTATGTTCACGCACTCCAAGAGTAATTTTATGAATATTGTTTCTTTGTAAACATAAACAAAGCTACATCTCTGTTACACCCCACAGTGAAAGAGCCAATAAACTTGGCAAAGCAGGTATTTAGAGTAGGAATAACACCTGCTCCTGCATGGACTTTAAACTTGCTTTTCCACCCAGGGAAGATGCTTGCATGGCCACCCTAAGGTATCTGAAATGTAATAATATCTGCATGTTAGACATTTGCACCCCAGGACAGAGGAGCATCATCTCAGTATGTTCTTACCAGCATGCAGAAAGCAGGCTGTTTCTTCTTAATTACTGCAGGGGAGGATTATTTTCAACCTCTCCCCTCACATATTGAAGACGCTACAATTGCAACCAACACCTGTAGTAAAATGAACCTTCTATTTTAGAAGTCTTGACTCACAACAAATTCAAATGTAGTTACAGGCTGCAAAACCTATGTTGGAGTTGTCATCATGAACACCACAATGGCCATGTGACTCACTGAGGTAACCTGGGAACATTGAAAAACACATTTCTTAGGGAACTCCAGTATTACAGATGTGGATGTGCTATAATCATTTCTAGGGCCTTCAGGACAAGACTACAATGTAGTCTTGTATTCCTCCAGATGTTGTGGGATTCTAATTCTCATTAGCGCAGCTTGTTGTTGTTTAGTCGTGTCCGACTCTTCGTGACCCCATGGACCAGAGCATGCCAGGCACTTCTGTCTTCCACTGCCTCCCACAGTTGGGTCAAACTCATGCTGGTATCCAACCATCTCGTCCTCTGTCGTCCCCTTCTCCTTGTGCCCTCCATCTCTCGCAACATCAGGGTCTTTTCCAGGGAGTCTTTTCTTCTCATGAGGTGGCCAAAGTATTGGAGCCTCAGCTTCACGATCTGTCCTTCCAGTGAGCACTCAGGGCTGATTTCCTTAAGAATGGAGAGGTTTGATCTTCTTGCAGTCCATGGGACTCTCAAGAGTCTCCTCCAGCACCATAGTGCAGCAAGCATGGCCAATGGTCGGGGATGATAAGAGTTCTAGTCCTTGCCTGAAGGACAGAAATAGGGTTCTGTCCTACAGCCCTGCCTACTTCTTGAACAACCAAGTGAAGCAGGATGGCATGAATACTAGTGAGTTGGGCAGCAAAGGGCTTGGTCAGCTGGTAGGCGTACACATCACCAGTGATGACATCCAAAGATCTGCAGGTAATTCCTTCATCAAGGAATACGTAATGGCTACATAAGGTGTCCATGCATTTTATCTGTCAATGTCACCTTGGATTTTTTTTAAATGGTAAAGTGGGCTGAAAATGTAACAAATAAACAAACAATTTTGGAATCTCCAAACCACCTCTTTATCACTTTGTTAAATGTACAGCTGGATTGTTCTAGAAAACCTGGCTTTTGAAAAATGAAAAGCAAATATGATCCCTCAATTGGTGGTCAAGTGGGCATTAACAAAGCAGCCAGAGTTTGTTGGCTCTTGGTGTGTAGGTGTGGGTGGGTGTGGGTGTGGGAGAGAGAGAGAGAGAGAGAGGGAGAGAGGGAGATGTAGGACATTTGCTTTCTTGAGTATTCTGCTTCTGGGCCCTGTTCAGTGCTATATGGGGGGGGGGGGGCTACAGACTGTCAGTAATCTTCAGAAGGGATTCATATTCATACCAGATCTTTAGGTTTCCAGACATAAAGTAGGTGAAAGTACTCTGTCACAGCAAATACACTTTTATATATATATATATATATATATATATATATATATTGCATTTTGGAAAGTGGTAGGGAAATGCATTGAAAACTGTGGGGTGGGTAAATGGTTAATGGGAAGATGTTGCCCCACAATCAAATCGGGAATAATGCTGATTGTCATATAACTGCCCCATAACCGAAACAGGAAAAATGCTCAATAATGTCTAGACATAGCCTGCATACACATTACCATTTATTCTGGCTCTAGTGTGCCCCCACCACTGGTGTTTGAAGCTATGCATACACGGCAGGAGCCACAATCCATATCGATCATGCAGTTTCTTGAGAAATGCTCCTGTTTGATGTGTTTCCCCTCAAAACGGCTTCCACCCGGTTTTGAAAATGTGAGCCACATTTACTGAGCAGTTGAGCTGAGGTGTGCACATTTGCAGATAATAATAAATAATAATAATAATAAATTTTTATTTATACCACGCCCTCCCCAGCCAGAGCCAGGCTCAGAGCGGCTAGCACCAGTAAAATTACAATAAAAACATAATAGGGGAGGGGAAAAAAAACCAATTTAAAATACAGGTTAAAAATAAAATTTAAAATGCAGCCTCATTTTAATAATAGCCCATAGATCAAAGCCATAAGGGGAGGGAAACAGACTGAGTCCAAACCAAAGGCCAGGTGGAACAGCTCCGTCTTGCAGGCCCTGTGGAAAGATGTCAAGTCCCACAGGGCCCTCGTCTCTTGTGACAGAGTGTTCCACCAAGTCGGGGCCAGTACTGAAAAGGCCCTGGCCCTAGTTGAGACCAACCTTGCGGCTTGGGACCTCCAAAGTGTTTTTATTCATGGACCTTAAGGTCCTCTGTGGGGCATACTAAGAGAGGCAGTCCTGTAGGTACGTGGGTCCTAGGCCACTTCCTGAAAATGAGTTGCGGGGCTGCAGGCAGAGGGGAACCAAACAAGTAATATGCATAGATGAAGATATCCTTGCCTCTGGTATATACAGCAACATGAGGATGTGTCTTGAAATGCAACGGGGGGGCAACCACCACCACCGCCTCACTTCACCTTAAGCCACTAATTTGTACATGGCCCCAGTCTAACTACTGTTTAAGCTTTGCAAAGGAAAATAGGGTGATTGCTGAGTAAACAGGCCCTCTGCTGAAGCTCTGACTTTTCAAGTTTTCCTGCTGCTGTTAAGGAAAACCTTTGAATATAAGCACAGTTTTTCTCACATTCAAGAGGAACAGTAGGTGGGCGATGGTATAAAGATGAATAAAGATCAACTTCTCATTATGTATGAGACGTAATTCCCGAGATTAAAAAGTCAATTTCCATTCTGATGTAGTACTTATTTACTATATAGACTCCAGACTATTTTCTTTTGTTTGTGTAAGTGCTTTGAGGTCTGCAATCACAAATACATCAGCCTGGAAAGAGTTGATTCCTCGCTGTTTGAAACTTGCGATTATTTTCTGGCAGAGTCTGAATTGTATTTTACCATCCCCTTCTATACCAGAGGTTTACATGCACCCAAAATATATAGTATTTAAGTGTTCATGCAGAGCAGCCATTTTTAAGCTTAAAATAAGCATTTATTATGGTTATATGTCGGGTCTTTTATTTCTGTATAAGAAAACAGTATTATATGGTCAGTATTTCAGTGGAAACAAGTACAGTATGCAAATATTGCAGGTGACTCAGAGCCACCTAATATACAAATAGCAGTGGTTTGGCATTTTAAAGGTATCCTGATCCAATATATCATGTTCAGCTAAATGCTACTCAAAGCAGAACCGTAGAATTTAATGGACATCACCAATTTAGGCCACTTATTTCAAAGGGCTGAGTTTGAGTATGACTTAGATACAACCCTGCATGTACGGGTGGTGACAATTTTGTGGGGGTTTTGTGGGGGGGGGGTCTGTTCCTGGCTACCGCATGTGTTGGCAGAGTGTGCATAAGTCCACCCCGCAATGTCCCATTACACCCCAGCTTACCCCCCATTATGCTCCTCCGTTTCGTTACATTATGTTCCACCACTGTCCCTGTTCTGCCCTCTTCCAGATCCAAAAGGACTGGCACATCAGCAGTCAGGCATCAATTGAACACACACAAAATGGTCACCGCACAGATTATGAACCACACAAAAATAACAGTGATTGGATATACTGAGCTGGACGTACCGCTAAAGGAGATCTACAAATGAAAGGTGGTATAAAAAATTAAAAAGGAAGGAAGGAAGGAAGGAAGGAAGGAAGGAAGGAAGGAAGGGGTAAGGGTGGCAGACAGACATACAGACAGACAGAGAGAGAGAGAGAGAGAGAGAGAGACTCTTCAGTGTGCCACAAGATTATTTGATTTTTGTTTTTCAATAGCAAATAGTAATGGGAAAACTTCCATTAAGGATAGGAAAGGAACATTGCAAGCAGTGTTTCCAAAGCAGACACACATTTTTAAAATCATTTTTATTAGATTTTAAAGACATAAATTTATAACAAAACCACAAATGGCCTCAGCCCTGTATACCTGAAGGAGCGTCTCCACCCCCATCGTTCAACCCAGAGACTGAGGTCCAGCTCCGAGGTCCTTCTGGCAGTTCCCTCCCTGCGAGAAGTGAGGTTACAGGGACCAGGCAGAGGGCCTTCTTGGTAGTGGCACCCGCCCTGTGGAATGCCCTCCCACCAGATGTCAAGGAAATAAACAACTATTTGACTTTTAGAAGACATCTGAAGGCAGCCCTGTTTAGGGAAGTTTTTAATGACTGTGTTTTTAATCTTTTGTTGGAAGCCACCCAGAGTGGCTGGGGAAACCCAGCTAGATGTATAAACAAATTATTATTATTATTATTATTATTATTATTATTATTATTATTATTACTATTACTATTACTATTATTACTACATATCCATATACATAGATTTCTCTGAATCTCGAGTCTTCCCCCATCCCCTCCGTGGGTCCTATTGTCAATGTTTTCAACTGCATATTATTTCATAATCTATATTTTATATCTATCCATATTGTCCATAGTATTTGTTACATTGCGAGTGAGATTAAAATCCTGCTAACACACAAAGCAGACACGCTTGATCTTGATCTGCCAAGACGAATGTGGGGATCAGGGAATGGGCTCACTCCAGAATATGGGTATTGGGGCATTCCTACTCTCTTGTGAATTCCCACACAAGGAGGTTCAAGGAATGTCTTTCTTCCTTCTTTAAAAGTAACTTTAGTGGTCGAAGAGGATGACCAGCACGTGCCGTTCCTGCTGCTGGGCACACCAAAATCAATTTAGCAATGGGCCTTGATGGTACCCGCGTGGTGTAGTGGTTAAGAGTGGTGGACTCGTAATCTGGTGAACCAGGTTCGCTTCCCCGCTCCTCCACATGCAGCTGCTGAGTGACCTTGGGCTAGTCACACTTCTCTGAAGTCTCTCAGCCTCACTCACCTCACAGAGTTTTGGCTGTGGGGGAGGAAGGAAAAGGAGATTGTTCGCTGCTTAAGGGGAGTGAAAGGTGGGATATCAAGTCCAAGCTACTACTCCTCGTCATCGTCGTCCTCTTCCTCCTCCTCCTCTTCTTCTTCTCAGTGAAAATGTTACATAATTGTGTACAGTTTATTCATTTTACATACATTTTACATATTTTATGTACAAGTCTCCCTACGACTCTAAGGGGGAATTAAACATAAAATATGCAATATGTACATAACATGCCCACTGAGAACGATAGTTATCAAGAACCATTGCTATCTTGGTTTCAAAGCCCTGCGTGCTGGCTAGCCACTCTTAGGTAGCTGAAATTCCCTTTGAAAAGAAAAATGACAGGCAGCCTTCAAAAAACTCTAAGTGGTGTACAACATAAAAACAACAGACAATATTATTAAAATGTGGAAATTGTTCAATTTGGTTGTGTACTTTTTGATGTGTTTTATTTATTGTCCATGACCAGTTTTGTAATGAGCATGGCTTTAACTATAGGAAGCATGCAAATAAAGTGCCATTGCAGATGAAATCATGAAGGGGCTACAGATAATGGTTTTGTTTATCATCCAAGGCCCTGAGCTTTGTCTGGAAGAACTCTTTTGTGTGTATGTTCAGTGCAGAAGAAGTGTTGGATCTGGAGCTGGGTGTTGTGGATATGCTAGAATTCAGATAAGCTGTTTCCTTCTAACATAGTCAGTACTTGTCCTAGTGTGACATTTGACATACATACATTTACTGGTCATTCCTGAGATGGATATTTCTCCTGGGCGATTCCTCTAGGGAACCGGCTTGCTGTGACAACTGTCTATCCTTGCAATTGCATGTCACCAAGCAAGCAAACCAAATCTTCTCTCTCCCATTCCTCCCAAAGTAATGAAGCGTGCAGGCAGGCAGTCTGGTGACTTGTCTCATTAGTTATATCGTATTGCAGGAAACAGAAACACCAGTCGCTCTGTCTCTAGCTAGTTGCAATTTATTGAACAAGCCAGCTCTATGATGTCAGCCACACAGCTGTCCCTTGGATGCCAGTGTTCCTTGCTGAGAAGTTGTGAAAAGGACAATGCACTTTGGAGAAAATAACAGATGGAGGGGCTTCTTCAAGAGCAAGGCTGTCATGTAAACCAGGATCTCCTAACAGTGGATATTATGGGAGCCAATTCACCCATGCATGTCATCACTTCTTCTTCTTTTCTTTTTTGACTGTAATATGAAGTGATCACTTGACTCTCTAAATTACCCAAATTATATGAAAAATAATAATCAACATAGAAAGCATCATCAAGTGATAGATGTTCATGCATGAATCTGTCCTATTAGCATTTGCCCTCTAAGGCTAAGCAAAATGGCATTTGATGGAATATCAGAGAATTGGGGGGGGGGCAGGAACACTTAGATACATGTTTGTCCTGCTTTTGTGACTATTGTATCATTGCTTTATTGTGTTTTTAATATACTGGTAAGTTGCCTTGAGAACTTTGCCTAGTAGGTAGGGTAAAAATACTCCTAAATAAATAAATTGCCAGGGTTCCAAAAAACCACTCCCCCAATACTATTCTCTGGACTTTGCCCCATATGTAGGATGTCATGAGCACTTCTGCCCAAGAGCTTCAGAGGAGTCGGAAATCAGCCAACAAGAGAGAGGCTCGCGTTCTTCCTAGACAGCTGCAAATGGTAGTTTATCAACTCCCCCTCGCTGTGAGAATGACAGGAATGCAGAGAGTGTGCAAGAGAGAACCCGACTCTCTCAAGTGACACAAGCGATGTCAGAAGGCGGGAGGGAATGCAGTTCCATACAGGAAGGGGAGTTCATTTATCCAAGGGGCTGATGTATGGGAAAGGTCTTAGGTAGAAAACAAAGCCGGAAATGGAAAGGGCATAGGTTCCGGATATTCTGCCATACCCTGAATCATCCCCCAGAAGGGTCAACTGATTGACAAGTCACGGACGTGCAGATAGGCGTCTGAGGCTGAGTGTTTGTATTGCAATAAATCTTCCAGCTAATTACAAATTGCTTGCTGTTTTATCAAGACAGCATCCTGGCTCCTGACCTAGGATCAAAATCACTGTAAAACAACACCCCCAATACTCACCCCAAGGCACTGATCCAGGAGGCTATAATGATCAATGGTAATAAATAGCCACAGAAAGATTGAGAAGAAGGAACCAAGTTGTGTTTCCCTTGCTCCACTCTCAATAAAGATCACCCATGAGGGCAACTAAGGCCAATTCAATCCCATGATCATGAGTGAACTCAGAGTGATATAGGTCTAGATCAGGGTTTCCCAAACTTGGGTCTCCAGCAGTTTTTGGACTACAGCTCCCATCATCCCTAGCTAGCAGGACTAAGGGTAAGGATGATGGGAATTGTAGTCCAAAGCAGCTGGAGACCAAGTTTGAGAAACCCTGGTCTAGACAATCCATATCATCCAAGGTTCCCTGTGGTTGCCACACCATGGCCCTCTCCACCACCTTCCCTAAAAAGCAGGTTTTGGTTACTGGAGATGCCAGGGATTGAACCTGAGACCTTCTGCATGCAAGGCAGATACTGTACCACTGAGCTAGGCCTCTCCCTCTCCCCACAAAGCATTCAGGAACCCTTTTGGTTCCATCGGTCTCTGACAGTGCGCCATCTTGTGCAGGCTTCAGGGGGAATTGCTGCCATCAGTCCAAACTTCACCAGATGGTGGTCAGATGGTTTTGGAGAATGTGGATTTAGTTAGTAAGTAGGTAAATAAGCTTTATTGTACTAGCCAAAGGCCGTGACAAAACCATACAGACACTATCAAAGGGGGTGGGGAATCTATATTTCTATATATCTACATATAAAAAAAGAACCTCTGCCTAAACCATCATAAAATGCAGGTACATGCGTAAATTGAGGGTCTTCACACAGCCTTGAATATTTTTCTATTTAGACCTTTGAATCTCCCTTCCAGTTTACTGGTGGTCAGGTGGTGTTGGAGAGTGTTGATTCACCTTTAAATGTGAATGGAATCTATTGCCTCTTCCATCCCTAGACTGGGAACAAGGAGAATGGTGCCTGCTGCCATCAGTGTATTTTTATTACTCATTAAATGGACACACTTTTTCCTTTTAACTAGCCTTACTTGTCTCTGGAGACAAATCTCCCCATCACTAGTGCTCCTAAATGTAAATGTTGCTTCCTAAGAAAATGGACAAAATAAATTTGCCTGTCAGGAATGGCTGGCAGGGATAAATATGCACATTGGATACACATTCAATATGCTAAAAGAATCGAGGTGGAGAAAACTGCAGAAATTGCATAAAGCCAACCCTTTAGAGGTGATGAGAAACCACGTTTTTTCCTCCGGTCAGGGCATAGTTGCAAATGTTAGTTGCCCCTGGAGATGGATTATATTATAGGTCACGTACAGACTCAGGCTGCATCTGCAAATGTCACCCTGCTTTAAACTGGTTTAATTCTTCTGCAGGAAAAAGTCTGCGTGAGACACCAGGGTATCTGAAAACTGCTCTTCACCCTTAGGAAACTGCAGCTCCTGGGATTCCTTGTGGCAATCTGTGAGAGATAAACTGGTTTGAAAACTGTTCACAATTGGGGAGCAGATGGAACCTCAGTCAGCAGCTCTCTTCACACAGTTACACACATGTCTTATTGATTTTGTGTACCCAATTCTGCATATTGCCAAATAAGAACTATTCTGATTCACTTCAGGAAGATCAAACGCAAATGTAACATAATAAAGATGAAATCACAAATTTATTGGGCTTGTGGGATAATTAGCATGCTCAAGGATTGAAAAAGAATAATAATTACCTTGCATTTTCTTTGGTATCAGCTGCATACAAACTTCAGATAAACCTTATCTAAGTAATACAGTGAAGAACATCCTGATCCATTTATATCTAGCCACAAATAACACAATGAATATTGTAATGGAATATATGAAGTTGAAAGAGGAATTCCTTTTTAAAAAAAATCACCCAAGACAAACAAACAAAACATCAAGCTCAAAGTAATAATAAAAACATCATAAAAGCAAGAAGAATAAAATTGCAAGGCAATAAAATGAAAATCATAATCTTCATAGAGAGCTTTAAAATGAATTAGTGGTGTAGAAGATATTCCATAGTAGAATATAAGGTTCATATATGTACCACTCCTACCAAATACAGACCCTCCGAGTGTCCCTATTTTCCAAGGACAGTCCCAGATTTACAGAAGCCATCCTGGTTTCTGATTTGATCCTGGAATGTCCCTCTTTTCCTTAGGACGTCCCTATTTTCATGGGAGAAATGTTGGAGGGTATGGAGGGTATGTCTTTAGAAGACATCTGAAGGCAGCCCTGTATAGGGAAGGTTTTTTTAAAAAAATGTTTACTGTTTTATTGTGTTTTTATATATGTTGGAAGCACTCAGCCAAATGGGCGGGTTATAAATAAGAAAATTGTTATTATTATGGAATAGGATGTCCCTATTTTCATCGGAGAAATGTTGGAGGGTACGGAAGTAATCATGAATGTTGCCCTCTAAAACCCTCATATTTAGTGGGAATGCAATTTATATGACCAAACAATCTCATTCCCACTGAATGAGGAATATTTGATTCATTTCAAAACGATGCTGTTTGAATGATACCAGCCCAGCTTCTTCCTGTATTAACACCAATTCTGAATGTTTTTAGTTCAAACGCTGCAATTCAGCCGCAGTTTCAATCAGCTTGAACTCTGTGCTCAGATAGCAGTGCAGACAAGCCCTTGGGCAATCCCTGCACATCTTTTGATCCAAAGACTTCTGCACTTTCAAAATAAGCAAGAGGCCTGTAAAGGTCAAGCTTCTTCACACAAACCACACAGAAACAAGAACTAACATCTCTGGTGTTTGTTGTTAAATGATCACTACAGAAGACACTTGATAACAGTCGAGGGCAGAGTCATGGAAGACAGAAAGAGGGGAATGTAAATGCATATCTTGCCCTCTGATTCCATACATTCAGGGCATTGCAGCCAGCTTAAAATGCTGCAAGAGAGACCTGTGCAATTTTGCTGAAAGATTTTTTGGCATCTTCACCTTTCACAGCCTATTCATTCTCATGAACATCCCTAGAACATGTCCAGTCCTCTTTTCTCCTTTCCCCAGAGTAACAGCAGGGATCATAACTCCCAATTGATCCCATTAGGGAAAACCAATAGCCTCACCGACCTCAGCCTTGGTTTCTCAAAGCCCACTTGCCTGCCTTCTCAAAGCCAGAGGCGGAGATTCTTGGGCCCAGGGAAGTTCAACGTGGTGGTCAAAATAATAAATTCCAGTTCTCAATTCCCTGCACAATCACTTTCCTCTGGTGATTTTACCTGGTGGTAACAGGCACTTGGTGTCACCTGGTGATGACAAACCTAGACAGCATCTTAAAATGTAGAGACATCACTTTGCCAACAAAGGTCCATATAGTAAAAGCTGTGGTTTTCCCAGTAGTGATGTATGGAAGTGAGAGCTGGACCATAAAGAAGGCTGATAGCCAAAGAATTGATGCTTTTGAATTATGGCACTGGAGGAGACTCTTGAGAGTCCCATGGACTGCAAGAAGATCAAACCTCTCCATTCTTAAGGAAATCAGCCCTGAGTGCTCACTGGAAGGACAGATCGTAAAGCTGAGGCTCCAAGACTTTGGCCACCTCATGAGAAGAGAAGACTTCCTGGAAAAGACCCTGATGTTGGGAAAGTTGGAGGGCACAAGGAGAAGGGGACGACAGAGGACAAGATGGTTGGATAGTGTTCTCGAAGCTACCAGCATGAGTTTGACCAAACTGCGGGAGGTAGTGGAAGACAGAAGTGCCTGGTGTGCTCTGGTCCATGGGGTCACGAAGAGTCGGACACGACTAAACGACTAAACGACAACAACAGGCGCTTGAATTATGACCACTCATGTTGCCTGGATGGAGGCTTGACAGCAGGGTGGGTCTGGTATGGACAAATTTGATTCACTTCACATTTCAAGGTGAACCTGCCTAGTTCACACTTCCTGAAACAATATGCAGACCAAAATGCAGCCATTTGACAAAATTCACACTTCTTCGAATTTTGCACTATGGCTCTCAGGCCAAGCTATGTGCCCCAAAAGGCATTTTTTTGTGAAAACAGCATACCAACGCATTATAAAAAGGAAAACTGCTTTGTAAAAATATGTGTGTTTAGTAAGACTGCATACAAAAATGTGTACATTAGGAGAGATTTGCAGGAAAATGCTGCTGAATTTTCACGAGGAGATATATATATATATAGTGGAAACTCATGTGCAGAACTGATGACATGAGAGAAACTGAAATTGACAGATTGTATGTGGCCCCTGGAAGTCTGACCATGAAGCAATGTGGCCCTTAGCTACTCTAAGCTTTACAAGGATTTCTTCTTAGCCTTTGGAATCTGTGCTCCCAACACTGAGGGGAATATATACATGCTGAAAATCTGCTCTCTTTGGAGAGGTTGAGGTATAAAATAGTCAAATAACTCGCTTCCAGAAGTCTCTCTTGGGCTTTCATGTTGAAACCAAGTCCTCAGTGCAAGGGGTACTTCGCTGTTACGATTTGGCTTCATGTTCTTCTCACTTCTCTCTTCCTGGGTAGTGCTTTGTGACCTACGGAGACCCACAAGAATTCATTGAAACAGTTTGCCTCCTCTTTCTGTTTTTCTTGAACAGCTTTTCAGTGCTGCGGAAAATAACCAGAAGAAACTCTTCTGTGTTTAACATCCCACTCTTCCCGTGGCATCCCCTGCACCGCTGTGCCTCTTGATACCTGTTGGTGCAGAAACTTTAATCATACCCAGCTGGTTATTGCTGGTTGGTTCTCACACTGACTTGACATACTCTATCAAACGTTCTTTGAAGTTGTCCATTTTTCTCTACAATTGTGTGGCGGACAATAACTCCTCTCCATACCACACTATCCTCCCGCTTTTCTCAAACATATGCAGAAGCAAAGCTACAGGGAACAGGCAGAGGGCCTTTTTGGTAGTGGCACCCACCCTGTGGCATGCCCTCCCATCAGATGTCAACGAGATAAACAACTACCTGACATTTAGAAGACATCTGAAGGCAGCCCTGTTTAGGAAAGTTTTTAATGACTGTTGTTTTAATGTACTTTTAATCTTTTGTTGGAAGCCGCCCAGAGTGGCTGGGGAAACCCAGCCAGATAGGCGTGGTAGAAATTATTATTATTATTTCATTGCATTCTGCATATTCTTTTATATTTATTGTTTCTAGTTCTTTTTCAAGCAAAGCTCTTCGATTACCAAACCGGAAATCAATCAATTAATGTGTCAGGATCTGAAGGCCCTCTCTGAATATGTTGTTTGATAAAGATATACACCCTGTTCAGATGTTCCAACCCCTGCACAATTATTTTCATGTGAGGCGCAGAGTGCTCTCTGGCCCCACCCACTCTTTTGCATAACTATTACCATTCTTCACATGTGCACACGAGCTCACATATGCTTGTGTGGTTGAATGGCCATCTGTCATGGATGCTTTAGCTGAAATCCCTGCATTTCAGGGGGTTGGACCGGATAACCCTTATGTCTTTTCTAACTCTAAGATTCAATTATTCGATGCCTCCTCTTCTTCCCCAGGGAATGAATTCTCAACCTTTCCCCACCTACTCCCACCAGCTGACCATTCTGGGTTATGAATCAGCAGTAATCTTCCTAAGGAAAGGAGATGCTGTTCGTCCAGTGGGGTGGAGCTGTAATGCTATTCTCCCAACGACAGCAGGAAGATTGGGGCTATGTAGGTGGACCATCAGAGTCAATCCATGGCTCTCCTGGTAAGTGACAGTGGTGGTGATGCTATGAGGCTAGCATTGTGTGTCCTTCCCATTGGTTGAACACTTTCTGAACACAAACAATGGTTAGCCAGTAATGAAAATATGTTAGCTATTTTACATTCCAGTTGTTGAACTTGTATTGGAACCGACCATATCCATATTTCAGCAGAGCCGTTTCCTTGCCACAGGAGGAATCGTGCAGTGGCTTAAGCATGCATCTGATTCATTTGAAGGGTTCTAACAAACAATCAAGCAATCAGCTTGTGTAAAACATCACATTGCAACACTATAATTAGTTTTAGTCTTGCCAAAACGTGACAATTATGCAGTGGGAAGATGAAAATTCCGTGGCACATCTCAGAAGTGCATAAATGTAGGTAAATTTGACATTCACGAGCAAGGAATCACGACATTCTCCTTCCCTGGGTACCATATATTACCTAAAACAAGTGACAAATGAACTGGTAGCTCTGCTTATCACTAAAGACTTCAGGCATCAAATACTATAGCAAATCAAATTATTTTATGGAGCAGTCTTCAGGCAGGAATGTGCACACAAGGGCTGTGTGCTGGATTCAGGAAAAGCCTGACACCTGAACTGAATTGTGCCAATTTGGATGCTTCACTTGAGATTCCTGCATTGCAGAGGGTTGGTCCAGATGACCCCTCTACAGTTCTATGATCTGGGCTTGGGCCAAGTTGAGACAACCACATATAGTCCTGGGTTGAGTGGGGCTGCCCAGTAAGATCTGAGGCTGCCAAGGTGTGGGAAAGGCTGCAGAGGTCTCCTTCACCAGTGTGTTCCCCACGGTGAATGTGCTGGGGAATTAGGACCCAGCAGGATGAAATTCTCCACTCACCCACTGATCGGTAGGAGTATTCTCAATGTTCAGATCTAGCCTAACACAACCTTTCTATCCCTGCTATAAGTGCTATGATGTTTCGTTGACAGTGCCCAGCAAGTGACACATACTCAAGTGCAGAGTAAAATTTAACAAGGTATATCCATCAGGGATGTGGGTGTCGCTGTGGGTTAAACCACAGAGCCTAGGACTTGCCGATCAGAAGGTTGGCCGATCAGAAGAATCTCCACGACGGGTTGAGCTCCCGTTGCTTGGTCACTGCTCCTGCCAACCTAGCAGTTCGAAAGCACATCAAAGTGCAAGTAGATAAATAGGTATCGCTCCAGCGGGAAGGTAAACGGCATTTCCGTGTACTGCTGTGGTTCGCCA
Organism: Podarcis siculus; assembly: GCA_034642415.1. Lineage (NCBI taxonomy): Eukaryota > Metazoa > Chordata > Lepidosauria > Squamata > Lacertidae > Podarcis > Podarcis siculus. The sequence goes on along the minus strand of JAXCMG010000071.1, from coordinate 2,733,035 downwards.
GAAGCGGCTTAGTCATGCTGGCCACATGACGCGGAAGCTGCACGCTAGCTCCCTCAGCCAATAAAGTGAGATGAGCGCTGCAACCCCAGAGTCTGTCACGATTGGACCTAATGGTAAGGGGTCCCTTTACCTTTTTATCCAGCAGTTTTGGCCTTATCACTGTCCAAAGCCTATGAGAGTGAGCAAAAGCAAAGCTAGGAATGAGTTAGACATGCACATCTGGAATGGGAGAAATTCTGAAACTGAGCTTTAGCAGAGAGCAGGTCTGAGTTGCATTGCGTTTGGTACCAGCCAGAATTTCATGCCAGTTCCCTCCATATATCTGAGCTTTTTTGTGAATTGTCTGAGATAGCCTGAAAAGAAAAAGAAAAACTATTTCAATTGCAAGGAATCTGGAGAGGGAGATTTGAAGCATCCATAGTGGTGGAGAGATGGGGGTTCATCCACTCACTGTTACTGCTAAGTGTATCTCTTTGTTTTCATTTATCCATCTCTCTATCACCAGCTTTCATCTTACCCAAGTATTTTGGAGAAGAGGAGATGAGAGTCTCTCATCTCTCCATTCCCTGTAAGGTCATAGCGGGGGGGGGGGGGGGGAGAGAGACAGCCTTGTTTGTAATAATTGGTTTTGCTGCAATTTGGCTTGGAGAAACTTTCCCTGATAAATAAAGCTGCAAACCTACGCCAGCTCTAACGCAATAACAAAGCTCTCTTGCTAATGATGATTGTTCCTTCAGTAATTGTATGTATAGCTCCTGTAATTAGAACTTTATTTATTATGTTAATTTACTACACTATGCACACTAATTAATTATAAATGCGATCAGAGTGCTTGATATTTTCGGCAAGTGATGTAGCAAGAAATGATGTAATCCATGTTTTAATTAAATTGTGGCATCTTGGCACCCATCCGGTTGGAGCTTTTAACTGAAATGAGCTGCTACTTGCCATAAAGGGATCGTTTAACCCTCACAACACACATTTTGCCCCAGATTGTGAGCTGCGAAAATGGCCTTGGAGTCGCATTGCCATGTTGATCCTAGAAAATGAAAAAAGAATAAAAATCGTTAAGGTGGAAGTTACCGGATCCTTCTTTGTTGGTGATAATGCCTAAGCTTTCAAGTTCCATGGAGAAGTTCATTTCACATAATTGTATCTCATGTTCAACATAATATAATAATAATATAGCTTCATGAGTTAGATTTTTTTTTAAAAGCAAGACGTTCAATCCAGGACTTAACTATATTTCTGCTTTCTATATTTGCCCACATGCTCTTGCTCTGTCTCTGGGTCCAATCTGCCCCATAGAATCATAGAGTTGGAAGAGTCCATGAGAGTCATCTATTCCAACCCCTTCAATGTAGGAATCTTTTGCCCAACATGGGGCTCGAACTCACAACCTTGCGATTAAGAGTCTCATGCTCTACCGACTGAGCTATCCCAGCAGGTGTTGGCAGAGGAAGCAGTGTCCAGTACAACTACTGTTTCACTCTCATAACGTACTGCCTCTTATTTTCTGGGCAAGACAGACAGAGTGGGTAAGCAAGTGACAATTGTAGTATCGTCATCATCATTAAAGGTAAAGGGACCCCTGACCATTAGGTCTAGTCGTGACTGGCTCTGGGGTTGCTCGCTCATCTCGCTCTACAGGCCGAGGGAGCTGGCGTTTGTCCACAGACATCTTCTGGGTCATGTGGCCAGCATGACTAAGCCACTTCTGGCGAACCAGAGCAGCGCACAGAAACGCCATTTACCTTCCCGCCAGAGCGGTACCTACTTATCTACTTGCACTTTGGCGTGCTTTCGAACTGCTAGGTTGGCAATAATATATTTTATTCTGTGTACCATCCTGAGATCTTATAGTGAAGGGCAATGAATAAATCTAATAAATTTAAACCGCATCAGGGCAAGCAGGGAGCCACCACCAAAATGGCCCTCTCCATTGTCACCATACTGCAAACCTCCCTCAGAGTAGGTACTCAAAGGAGGGCCTCAAATGAAGATCAGGTAAGAAGGGAAGCAGGAGTTGTGACAGTCATCAAAGCTTTCCACCCCCCGAGATGTGGGCCTCAGGAGGTGCCCAACAAGGATTGTCCCTTGGTGCCAACCACAGCTCAAAATACTCCACCTGTTCTACCTCAATTGACCACAAGCACCCAGTTTGCATCCCTCCATCATGGGGAGCCAGCTGTTTTGCTTGTTAGTTTTTTAGTCTTCAAACTGCTCTAAGGAAGGAAAACTTGGGATATCTATGTAGAATAACCTTTTTCAGTGACTAACTCATTTTGTCACTGAACCTTTAATCCAAATTATCACCAGCAGATTATGAGGAACAGCAATAGATCTGTTTATTTTCTTTAAACACTAAACACGTTCTAGTCTTTCGGAGATCACCTTAAGCCTTTTTTCCGTGGGTTTCCTGAAGTGTTGACAATGTTCATCCATCGTACGCTATTATCACTTTAGCATAGTTGCTAACAGCATTTGCTTTTTTAAGGGCTTCATTTTTCATTTTGGAAATAAAGGGACCCGTTAAGACCGTCATTCAGAATATGAACTGTGAAGGGGGGAAAAAAACATTTTAAAAGAACCAGAGAATCGATTGTGTCTTCTGCTTGCTGGCTTCAGCACATTCTTCAAGCTGTCAGCGTTTGGGTGTCCTACGGAAAGCATAGGCAAAGCCTCAGAAAGCAAACCTCCTTGGAAGGGAGAATGAGTTATAAAGAATGTATGCCTTTTTGATGCTGAAATATGAAGCCGCCGTTATCCAAATAAATATCTAGATGCACAGAAGCCATTTATCAAGATCAGGAGAGTGCTTTTTCAAAACCCCAATGAAATGGTCTTCTGAAATCTGCCTCTCAAGTTAAATCTGTTTTAAACTTGTCGTTAGTGGCAAGAATTCAAAGAGCAACTTTCTGCTGCTTCTTGCTATTCCAGTACAGGAGATTTCCCAGCTCATGCTATTAATTGCTTTTGGAACGTAGCAACGTGGGAACAGACCCTCCAAGTGTCCCTATTTTCCAGGGACAGTCCCAGATCTGCCGGCCCTGCTGGACTGACACCAGCCCCGAACAGCATGGCTGTTGCACCCTCCTCGCGCCACCCTGCCCAGATCTGACCTTTGCAAGGCTGCTCAGGGAGGGCAGTGTGGGGATGCAGCAGCCATGCACCCCTGGATAGTCTCGCACTATCAGAACCTGAGTCAGTCATACAATGGCTGCTTCACCTTGGTTGTGCAATACTCATTCATTCGTTCAAAGCATTTATATATCCTGTTCTTAAGCTAGAAAGGTTCGTAGAGCAGCTTAAAGGTAAAGGTACCCCTGACCATTAGGTCGAGTCACGGACGACTCTGGGATTGTGTGCTCGTCTTAATCTATAGGCCATTTGTCTGCAGACAGCTTCTGGGTCATGTGGCCAGCATGACTAAGCCGCTTCTGACAAACCAGAGAAACGCACGGAAATGCCATTTACCTTCCCGCCAGAGCGGTACCTATTTATCTACTTGCGCTTTTGATGTGGTTTCGAACTGCTAGGTTGGCAGGAGCAGGGACAGAGCAACGGGAGCTCACCCGGTTGCGGGGATTCGAACCGCCGACCTTCTGATTGGCAGTCCTAGGCTCTGTGGTTAACCCACAGCGCCACCCACTTCCCTCCCTAAGTATAGTAGGAGCATTTAAAACAAGAGTCAAATGCATCTTCTTTTTTTCCTTTTCAAAATATGGCAACCCTACCTATGTTGCACTTCCATGTTCCATCCTCAAACAAGCCTAGCTCTTGGTTTTCCTGTTCATTAAATTTGGGCTCCAGGAAGGGCTTATTTCGAAACTTTTAACAAAAAACTTATAGTGCAAGGATGGGGAACCTACAGACCATCAGACATTACTGGACTCCAACTACCACATTCCTAACTACTGTCTATTCTTGGCTGAGGCTGATGAGGATTGTAGTCCAACAATATCTAGACAGCCACAGGTAACACATCCCCGTTGCAAGGGGTTCTGCAGGTCCATACTCTCACTTCATTCAGGGACATCCTGTAGAGGAAAAGCACCAGGTCTACAGCCGCAATGATGCTCTATGTTTCCCAAACTTTCTCTCCTCCTAACCCCCATGGACCACTTTAAAATTGTTGATGGTCTTGGTGGACCATTTAAAGATTTTTCAGACAAATGTCGTAATTGGAACATGCTGTGCTAGGTAGTATATTCATTTTAACTGTATTTTTTATTGCCGCTTTTGTTTCTTGTACGAGGTATCTTATTGTATGGCAATTTGCATTCAAATTGTAATACATCAAAATACGATATGAGAAACAAAGCAATGTTGATATGGCTGAAAATCAAGATGAATATTGAATGAGAAAGTGCCATGGACCACCAGAATGAACCTTGCAGACCACTGGTGGGAATCCGTGTTATGTGGGATGTACGTCCAAATTAGCACAATGGACATGTTTAATTTCATCTTGTGTGTGTGTGTGTGTTTGTAAGGAACTAGCAGGGGAGCACTAATTGGGACATGACAGCATATGCAGTGCAGCTTTCACAAGCTATTTGCATATAGACAGTTACAAACAGCTGGGGTAGACATAAGTAGCCAATTAGTTAATTACTGACCTCAGAATTATCACATAAAAGAGAGATTGGTCATTTAAGTGTCTGATTAGGGTCTATTCTCTTGCCGGGCTAAGATTTGCAGATGTAAGCTGCTTCATGGGTGGGGGGGGGGGGGGAGAACCAGCTCATTTAATTCTATACATGAAATTAAGTAAAATAAAAGAATGGCAGAAGCATATTGATAATCAGAGGGCACAAAAACATATTAATGATTTACTTAATGTGCTCAGTGATTTCTTTTAAATTGATTCATTCAGTATAATTTGTTGCAATCCATGAGTGCACATGATAGGGAGCTCTTCAGTGAAGTTGTGTTTGTTTTTTAAAAAATAGCTTTTTTTCATTTTCAAGGTTTCTAGATGTTAAACTAATTTAAAAAGATGGCATCCTGGCACTTGAAAGCAGTGCAATATCCTGAATCACGTATGCATTTAATAGCATTGCGTGTCAGTCACGAGAGACAAAACCATGAATTGAAATATTTGACAAGGAACATCTAAGGCCAATGCACATGGCTACTTATTGAATTTCTGTTCAGCTCGTGCCAACCCTTTCCCTCTCCATTGCAGTGGAATGAGCACATGGGGTCAGTTCACACATTAGTCAGATGCTTCCTGATTTCTTCCTGGCATCAGGTGCTTTTGTCTACAGTCGGTAGGAAATGGCAGAGCAGGGCAGATGATGCCAGAAACAGCGAGGAGTGAATAAAGCCTGGGCTGGAGCCTCCTTGCTTCTTTGCAGCAAATGGAAGCAAGTTAAGTTTCCATTGAGTGGAAAACAATAAAGGTAGCTCTCTGCCTCCAAAGAACTTCAAGCGAGAAAGAGGGCTAAAATGAGCCTCTCAGCTATGAGCTCCTGTATTGGCTACATGGACCGGCAGCAACTACAGGAATACTGAAGCCTCTGTGCAGATAATACCTCCTCTGGAGGCAAGCATTTGAACTGATCCACCCCAAACCCCACCACGCACTAAAACACAACTTACTGCATGGCTATCAATAATGTGTCTTCAGCACCTTAAGAATTCAAACACGACTTGGAAGTGCCAACAGGCAGAAGGGATTCCCCCCCCCCCCCATATGTGGTGGACTTGTAAAAAATCAACAGGGCTTCTGAGAAATGATACATAATGTATTTTAAAAGATATTCAAAATCACTATTCCCCCCCAAGCCTGAAGCATTCTTATTAGGAATAATAGGAATAAAAGACCCAAAGGTGATGATCAAAAGATTCCAATGCGGTGTACTGTGGGAATGTTCAGGGTGGCAGGAGAGGATATATTGTTTATTAATATCCTTCTTCCTAACTTGCGCTAGCAAGTTCCTTTACTTAGCAGAGTTTACATTCCCATTTTTACATGCATAGCAAGCAGCTGGTTGCAGGCTCGTGTGAGCCTCTCACTGTTATACAGTTCAGTCTGTCTTCAGATTGAATTGTACATTCCTGGTAAGTTCCCTTGAAACCCTCTTAAAAGAATAAAGACTCCACAATCCTATTCAAAGTCAATAAAAGAAGTTTACTTACATCAGTTCACAGTTGGATTCCTGAAGGCAGGTAAAGGTAAAGGACCCCTGACAATTAAGTCCAGTCGTGAATGACTCTGGGGTTGCGACACTCATCTCACTTTACTGGCCGAGGGAGCTGACGTTTGTCCACAGACAGTTTTTCCGGGTCATGTGGCCAGCATGACTAAGCCGCTTCTGGCAAAACCAGAGCAGCGCATGGAAACGCCATTTACCTTTCCGCCGGAGCAGTACCTATTTATCTACCTGCACTTTGATGTGCTTTCGAACTGCAAGGTTATCAGGAGCTGGGACCGAACAACAGGAGCTCACCCCGTCAAGGGGATCCAAACCACCAACCTTCCAGTTGGCAAGCCCTAGGCTCAGTGGTTTAAACCACAGCGCCACCCATGTCCCTCCTGAAGGCAGACTTAGTTACAAATATGTACATGTGGATCTACCCGATATGGGGGAATAATCCCAGTGCTTCTGCTAGTTGAGAGCTAGCAGAGCTGTCCTAGCTAAAAGCTGTTCAAATGAAGAAGGAAGTCAAAAAGAGGGAGGTTGCTGCGTGACTCGTCCTTTTATTACCTGGATGGGTTAGGCCACACCCACCTTCTATCACATGCAAAAGGAAGGATGCTCCTGCCAGGAGGAACAGGAAGTTTCAACTGGCTGGACCAAACATTCCCTCGCATGTCTTCTCTAGCATTTCAAGGAATGTTGTACTTGACTGCCTCTCATGGATCACATCCCTCGTGTACAACACAGGAACAGTAAAGTCCCGTCTGCTGATGTGGCAAGGTGAAACAATTGCCTTAGGGCAGCAGATACAGGCCTACTCACCACCCAATTCCTCCTCTGCCACTGATTCCTTCTCCTCCTTCATGCCACTGACTCCTCCCCTCTTTTTCAGCCTCCTTTCTCTCCCCTTTTTATGTGGACGGGGGGGGGGGGGAATCAGTGGAGTCAATGGATCAGGGGAGGAGAAAGTAGCGTTGGGGGTGGGTATTGAGGTCAGGGGAGAAGCAGCAATCTCCATGCTTCTGCAGCAGCAAAATGTGCTGGGCCTGCCCTGAAAACAGTATTTTAGCCTGGGGTGAAATTGTGCTAGACTTGTAATTCACTTAACATTATGAGCTGGACAAATTCATGTTCTTATCCTGGAAATTGTTTCCTGATTTTATTAATAACGTAGAACAAAATCCACAGGAAAGCTTTGGAAAACACAGTTCAGAGCATATTTTTACACTCGAAAGGGAATGGTTGGTCTGAGCTTAGCGGTGATATCCTGAGTGGCAGGAGAGATAAATCACATCCTACTTCTGTAATTGCCTCTGAGAAACCACGGGAAAGAAAGGTTTTTGCTTTAGAATCCCCAGTTTTAAAGTAAAATAATAATGCACACTGCTATTTTGTCTGTGTTGCAAAACAGAAGAAGAGAAGGATGGATTGAAGTATTTACGGTCATTGCTTAAGGAATATTGTAATTGGTACCTTCTCCCGTGGTTTCATCATGGATAAAGGAACAAAAATCTAATAAATAACTGCTCATGACAGAACTGTAGGCCCAGACTACAGCTATTGACATAATATAGTGCTACAAAATAGGGATATATGGCAATGATGTTTCTTCAAACTACATTTCAAAGGGAGACCCAGGGAGCAATCGTATGAGGCCAGGGCAGGCAGATTTGAGGCTCTAGGATGTCATGAAATTCCTTCTCCACAGGAAAGTCTGTGCTCCTAAAAGGAGGTACACAATCACATCCTTCCTCGTTGCAGTGCCAGTTCCATCATCAGTGCTTTGATACTGGAGAAGACTGAAACTGGGCATTTTAGGGGTGGATCAGAGGAATTCACAGATCTACAGAACCTAAACCCCATCCATTCCTTAAACACACTTTCAAACCATCGAAAAAATGACAACCAGCTCTGAAGCTGGCATGGTTACTCCCCCCCCCCGCCCCATTGCAGCTAAAAATTAGTATCTGGCTAATACTCTTCACACTTGCATAAAGAAAAGGCAACCAGAGATACCAGCAAGAGATATTGAATTATAAGTGGCTACCCTCACTTCTTGCCCTTGCCCATGCAAATTGACAGGGCTTAGAAGGTCTCATGGACCAGATCATTGGCACATCTAGTCTAGCATTCTGTTCTCATCAGCCACATGCCTATGACATGTCCACAAGCAGGACACTGGCACCCCAGCACTCTTCCCTCCTGCAGTTTCCAACAATTGGTATTCAGAAGTATACTGCCTCCAACAGAGAAGGCAGAACGTAGTCATCAGGGTTAGTAACCAGTGTTCTGAATATAATTCTTGATAACTGAGACCAGCTAGAATGTAGAGATAGTTCATGGATGGGGGACTTGATTGGGGCCCTCCATCAGCCCCAGCCAGCAGAGCCAATGGCCAGGAATTATAGGAGCTGTTGCTCAACAAATATCTGAAATGTCACAATTCCCCCGACCCTAAACTAGATGACCTATGGAACTCACCCAACATTGTTGTTGTTGTTTAGTCGTTTAGGCGTGTCCGACTCTTCGTGACCCCATGGACCAGAGCACGCCAGGCACTTCTGTCCTCCACTGCCTCCCGCAGTTTGATCAAACTCATGCTGGAAGCTTCAAGAACACCATCCAACCATTTCATCCTCTGTCGTCCCCTTCTCTTTGTGCCCTCCATCTTTCCCAACATCAGGGACTTTTCCAGGGATTCTTCTCTTCTCATGAGGTGGCCAAAGTATTGGAGTCTCAGCTTCAGGATCTGTCCTTCCAGTGAGCACTCAGGGCTGATTTCCTTAAGAAGGGATATGTTTGATCTTCTTGCAGTCCATCACCCAACATTAGAATAGGCCAAAGAGTAATCAACATTCTCACAGAATTCATCCACAGCCTGTCAGATTTTGAGGATGATTTCATTATCTCAAAAATCTGCACAGTGGTACCTCTGGTTACGTACTTAATTCGTTCCAGAGGTCCATTCTTAACCTGAAACTGTTCTTAACCTGAAGCACCACTTTAGCTAATGGGGCCTCCCGCTGCTGCCGTGCCGCCGGAGCACGATTTCTGTTCTCATCCTGAAGCAAAGTTCTTAACCCAAGGTACTATTTCTGGGTTAGCGGAGTCTGTAACCTGAAGCGTATGTAACCTGAAGCGTATGTAACCCAAGGTACCACGGTACACAGAATCCAGACGGCTGTTGTTTGGACTCCTGGAGTTTGTAAAGACCTTGCCATCTATTTTTCTTAGACGTGCTTCTGCACTTTCCTTATATGGAAGCAAGACTTCTGAAAGAGCAAAGCCGTTGTCATCTTCAAGCTGCTTTAAAAAGCCTTCCCAACTTTCTGCTCCAGTTGAAATCTCTTCATTGGTACATGACTAAGGTGAAGTGACTGACACAACCCGATGTGGCACATCACAGAGCAACTCAACTCACGGGAAATTTAAAATGACAAGAGTCCCCAGACTCCGCAGTGAATGAAAATGCACTTTCAGTCCTAGCCAAGACACTTTTAGAAAACAGGGCTCTCCTCCCTTCGTACCTGTTACCCCTACACCTGTGTTTAAATAAATAAGCCAAACATGAACAATTAGGGAAGGTTACCAAGAATCCTGCATTCATAGTGATAGAAGATGCTTCAGATCCTCAGCCCTGGAGCATGCCCTCTTCTTCAATGAACAATTATAAGTGAGAAGCCAGATTCATTGCAACATATATGAACAGCGATGGTCCGGAGTGATGCTTTAAATCAAGCTGAACTCGTTCAGAAATGCAATTGTTGGCAAGACACTAGAATAATTGTTGTTTAGTCGTGTCCGACTCTTCGTGACCCCATGGACCAGAGCACGCCAGGCACTCCTGTCTTTCACTGCCTCCCGCAGTTTGGTCAAACTCATGCTGGTAGCTTCGAGAACACTGTCCAACCATCTCGTCCTCTGTCGTCCCCTTCTCCTTGTGCCCTCCATCTTTCCCAGCATCAGGGTCTTTTCCAGGGAGTCTTTTCTTCTCATGAGGTGGCCAAAGTATTGGAGTCTCAGCTTCAGGATCTGTCCTTCCAGTGAGCACTCAGGGCTGATTTCCTTAAGAATGGATAGGTTTGATCTTCTTGCAGTCCATGGGACTCTCAAGAGTCTCCTCCAGCACCATAATTCAAAAGCATCAATTCTTCGACGATCAGCCTTCTTTATGGTCCAGCTCTCACATCCATACTAGAAGAATATTCTAGTCTAAATCAATATGATCTCTTTTATGGGTGTAGTTAGAGCATAGAACAGTTCATGCTGTTCCTATGAACATTGCATATTGTTACCATGTGATGGAAATGGCTGGACTTCCCCCCTTTTTTTGTCCACAGTCTTAGTTGCCTACTCCTACAGCAGACTGATCTTTAATGAGCCACCAGGCTCCCATTGGCAAGTAGAAATCTCTAGAGGAAAGCTGTGATGACTTAGACCTGGATTTGTGTAGCCCAGCTCCTGCATAAGCCTAGCCCTTTAAATATGCATATTCTTAAAAGAACATTGAACTCTGCTCAGTTATCAAGTAAAAGAAACAGCCTTCCCGATTCCTTTGGAAAATGTTCCAATCAACACACAGTAAATTAAGATAACACCAAGTAAGTGGATTGCCTGTGCTCTGTGAGTGTGGTCTTTGTCTGTGGAAGGAGCTGCTCTTATCTCCTTTTTATTTACATTTCCACTTTGTATTTACAGTTCCTTGCCCTGGGGCTGCGAAAGGTATGCAGTGAATTCTAATGCGCTGTTTGCAAAAGTTACAACTGTGTTAGCAAAAAGCCATCTGGAAACTGCCTTTAAAGTATGCCATCAGCAATCAGCATCGTAGCATAACCACTAGGGACCCAGTACCTCAGTAGGGCCTACCAGGATTGGCCCTGGCCCCTGGCCCTCCCCTTTGGGCAGATGGGTCTGTGAGCCACCACCTAAACTTCCATAGAGATCCAGAGTGACACTATGTCTGGCGCTCTGGATCACTGAAGAAAAGTAAAATGGCGTCTCTCAACTGGAGAAGGATGAAATTAGTCTATTATCTGGTCCATGCCAGTTTCATATGTGCTCATTCTTAAATATCTTCTATCCCCTTTCCACAGCAATTGGTGATATTTTTTAAATATATATTCAAAATTTCATTTTTATATAATTTAAATATGTAATGCATCAGAAAAAAAATTCAAGATAGCAAAAGAGTTCTGGCAAAACATGGTTCAAATCAGGCCTGGGGGTGGGGGAGAGGAGTGGAAAGAGGACATGAATATTCACCTAGAAAGCCATGCATGATATTGCTGCAAATAGCTCCCAGTTTGTGCAAAAAGTTGTTTTTGTTTCGTTTTGGCACACTGGAATCGGTGAAAGGACTCAAGTAATGATTGGCTTTTGTTCTATGCAAATGCTGTTTATTGTTGTTGTTTTGCTTGAGTTGTTATGCATTTTAAATACTGAAAGCCACGTTAAGCAAGATTAATGAGACAGTCGGATAGAAATACTGAAACTAAAATAAGCACAATCATTTTTGTCCTATATGCTCCTTTATGTTCATTTTGAAGTTACATCAAAGTAAAATTAAAAAGCGCATGTCTGTATTCGGTTCGGTTTTCATTTATTTAACTTTTAACCTTGTAAAAGTAGAACTCCAAAACAGTGGGAAGTTTAGCCTGTTTCCCCCAATAAGGTTTGAAATTAGATCCTTTTTTAAAATGACTTTTTAAATTCACATGCATCTAGGCCATTATTTTTTAAAATATAACTTTTCCATTTGCAAGGCTGTCCTGCATAATTCAACAAGGTGGTTTTTATCACCCTTTAGTTGGTAAAGCATAGACGCTAGCAAAAACTAGAAAAGTTATAGTGAGAGCTGAACCCATAACTATGGGAAAGTAGCAAAATGTTCATTTGGCCATCCTGCCTCCCAGTATACAGCAAGTAGATAAAAGTAGCCTGGCTAATGAGTGGCAATTTGGGCAGATTTAAACGGAGACTGATAAATAGATCTCGTTATAGTTCCTCCTCCAAGTTGCACCTCTGTTGGCTTTAATGGTGTTACTGTAAATTTATTTCATTGTAAATCAGAGCTGCTAATAGGCTCAGGTTTCTTAGTTTTGTATGTTTTATACCTTTTGAGCAAGAAGGCCCTGGAGCTTTAATTCTGAATGAAGTGGTTGGAATTGTGCCCAGAAAACACGCTTGCTAGTCTCATTAAAGGCAAATATTTCTGCTCTTTACTATTACCAAACTCGAAAGCCTATTGTGGGATGCAAAAGGGGCTGCCACTTCCCCTACAAAAATGACTGAATACATTTCTACCAGCTTATCATCCTTCGCTGAGGGTTCACTGAAGAACCTAAGACAAAATTATTGCAACTACTGGGTTCAGATAGCAAGGAATATCTTACCCCAAAGAAGAGGGGGCAAATAATAACTAGGGGTGATGATCCAAATACAGCGGTACCTCGGTTTAGGAATTTAATCTATTCCATAAGTCCATTCTTAAACTGAAACTGTTCTTAAACCGAGCTGCAATTTCCCTAATGAGGCCTCCCGCTACCGGTGCCCTTCTACCGTTCTGCTTCCGTTCTTAGACCGAGGGAAAGTTCGCAAACCAGGACGCTACTCCTGGTTTTGCGGAGTTTGAAAACCAAATCGTTTGTAAACAGGGCTGTTCTTAAACTACCACTGTAGTTGAAAGGTAACAAATTTAGTAGAATTGCTATCAAAATTTGCAGCGCCTTGTGTTGTGTGATTTGTGTTGTGCATCGGAAGCTCTTTTCGGTGGGTAGCAATCTTCAGCTGCAATCTTCAGCAATATTCCTGGTTCCACTCACCTCTGCCTTAAGTGTGGTCCCAATATGATATTCAATCACAATCTGATGCAGAAATATGAAGAACTGAACTTAAGTCTTGGGGGGGGGATGAGAACCCAAAACTGGCAGATCTCTCTCTCTCTCTCTCTGAGAGCCAGTGTGGTGTAGTGGTTAAGAGCGGTAGTCACGTAATCTGGGGAACCGGGTTCGCGTCTCCACTCCTCCACATGCAGCTGCTGGGTGACCTTGGGCCAGTCACACTTCTCTGAAGTCTCTCAGCCCCACTCACCTCACAGGGTGTTTGTTGTGGGGGAGGAAGGGAAAGGAGAATGTTAGCCGCTTTGAGACACCTTAAAGGGAGTGAAAGGCAGGATATCAAATCCAAACTCCTCCTCCTCCTCCTCCTCTTCTTCTTCTTCTTCTTCTTCTCTCTCTCTCTCTCTCTCTCTCTGATATTGTGATATTGGTTGAAATGACCCAGGTTCTGCTTGGAAATTATCACATGAGACTGATATGAAGATCAAGGCAATCAAACCAGCACATCTTAGTTCTTCATTTGGACTTCAAAATGAAATGTCAATGCCGTCATGGTTTGGCTTTGGGCAGAAGTTGACTGCCTCTTGCAAGTGAGCGAAAGGGCAGGTTTGAGTTTGCAGGCTAGGAACATAAGACGAATCATTAGCATTTGAAGCATTGATCATGAAACAGTCCCTTCTGTATGCCCATCCTATGGGTGCACAAAGAGATGAAAATGTTGGGTGACCATTCAGTTGGCTATTTGCATAACTAACCATATTTCAGCTTCAGGCTTTTTCCTCTTAAAACCATTCTTTTTTTGAAGGTAATGACTAGCAGTGTCGCAGCAGTTTTTGCAGAATAATAATCAATCCTGAATAGGAATGGTTCATGCAAGGATTTTTGTCTCCCGACTGCAACATCCAGTGATGATCTGTGTTTGTGAAGAAGGCAACAGAGACATAAACAGAGGCAGATTTTTTTTCATCTTTATTTATTTATTTGCAGATTGCTACAGCTGAGACTAAGTGCTTTTGAGTGAAGTCCACACGTCCAATAGGCAGTCTTGTAAAGAAATCAACCGAACAAGTGTGATATACAGCAAGCCCTTTACTGGAACATATTGAAATGCAGTTTATTTGGAAAACAATTGTATGTGGCATTTGTTTCATGTGCCCTATGATTTCTTTTACCACATCTACTACAGAATTCCCAGCAAGGCCAAGTATCTTGCTGCAAATGTCATAGGATTATCTAAAGGGCAGAGCTAGTCTTAACGTTAGGCAGAGTGCAGCAGCTGCCTCAGGCAGCATATTTTGTGGGATGACAGCATGATATTGGGGGAGAAGGCTATGCATGGCGCATGCCTTGCCCTACCTCGTTAAGCTAGCCTGTGTCCCTGAAAGGCAGTGGAAGACCCCAGGGCTGTGCAATGGATTTGGCCAAATCCCAACTTCTAAATAGAAATAGACCAATCTGGGGGGGGGGGGGGGTGGGGCGTTAATTATTATTATTATTATTTATTATTTCTACCCTGCCCATCTGGCTGGGTTTCCCCAGCCACTCTGGGCAGCTTCCAACAAAAGATTAAAAGTACATTAAAACATCACTCATTAAAAACTTTCCTAAACAGGGCTGCCTTCAGATGTCTTCTAAATGTCAGATAGTTGTTTCTCTTCTTTGGCATCTGATGGGAGGGCGTTCCACAGGGAGGGCGCCACTACCGAAAAGGCCCTCTGCCTGGTTCCCTGTAACTTCGCTTCTCGCAGCGAGGGAACTGCCAGAAGGCCCTCAGCGCTGGACCTCAGTGTCTGGGTTGAACGATGGGGGTGGAGATGCTCCTTCAGGTATACTGGACCGAGGCCATTTAGGGCTTTAAAGGTCAGCACCAACAGTTTGAATTGTGCTCGGAAACGTACTAGGAGCCAATGTAGGTCTTTCAAGACCGGTGTTATGTGGTCCCGGTGGCCACTCCCAGTTGCCAGTCTAGCTGCAGCATTCTGTATTAGTTGTGGTTTCCAAGGTCACCTTCAAATGTAGCCCCACATAGAGCACATTGCAGTAGTTGAAGCAGGAGATAACTAGAGCATGCACCACTCTGGCGAGACAGTCTGCGGGCAGGTAAGGTCTCAGCCTGCATAACAGATAGAGCTGGTAGTCAGCTGCCCTGGACACAGAATTGACCAGCCTGGGCTTAGCTTAGGCTAAGTCAAGTTGAGCCAGCACCAGATGCTAGAGGTGCTTTAAGTGGAATCCCTAATGTGGTCCTTGTACAGAGTAGAAATGAATTTTCTGTCCACTACAAGGATGAGTTCCAAAGCTTTGCTGTAGAACAGTCTTAAGGCAGTTACAAATAATCATTGCAAGATACAAAATAAAACATTGCTCTTAAACAGGCAAGTTAGTCCCAGCTCCTTTTTAGTCCTCAGTTTTGTCAAAGAACTTTCCTTTCTCTGGCCCCATAGAGATCCTAAACAACTTGCTTGCACTGCTTAGCAATTACTGCCACTGCTGCTGCCTCCCTCTGTGACAAGGATACATTGTTCTCAAGTTTCACCTTCGTGCCGTGAGACATATATAGCTTGGGTTTCCAGGATGAGTCATCAATTATGCCAAAGACTGAAAAGAAACACTCAACCATTTGCGCGTCAAGGCCCCACACAACCTCCTTTGATCAATAAAACACATGGACACCAGTATTTTAGGTTAATGGGCGAAAAAGGCCACAACTTTTATTGGTTACAGAATGTGAGTGGTATTGGCTTTAGGCATTGGACCCAAACCAACTATATCTGACTCCTGCCCACCATGCAGGAGGTCTTACAAGGGTTACCCACCTGTACATCAACTAGGAGCTCCCCCAGGGTCACTGGAAAGGTCGTGCCATGGCCCTAGCCTCCACCCGGGCTTCGGACAGGAACCACGACCCCCCGGATTCCTTTAACGGAATAACCTTAAAGGGGAGGGGTAGGTGATGGCCACAACCTCCTCTCCCATAAACCAAGCTTTTCCAATGCCTTAACCGCCAGAGGAGCACCTTTCTGCTGCATTTGCCAGAGTGAAACCTCCCATGCCTAATGTAAACATCTCTTTGCAAAATGTTTCAAACCCAATGCATTCAAACATTGCATTTTTTTGCATATTCGGTTTATGCCTTTAACACCAGATCACTTCTAGTCAGGCCACATCTAGGTGTGTAAAGGGGCAGGGGAAGGCTTCAGGGAGGCATCACTAGCTTGTTCCCTGCAGGGAATGTGCCTGGGAAGCAAACCCCTGGCAGGATTGAATCCTCCATTTACCAGCTGGCGAGCAGATTCAATATTGTGGGCTGCAGGGAGCTCCTTTGAAGTGAGTGGCTCAGCACATGCACACCTGTTCACCTAAGCGAAACCACCGTCAGAGCATAGGCCATTACTATTTGCAAATAACTAATTTCTTCTTTAAAAGCAGTATTTTGAATAGGTGTCAAACTGTTGGCAAAAAAGGTGGAGAGCTGATCAAGAGGAACAGGAAGTAATGCATATGATGTTTCATTTTATTACTTGTAAAATCCCTCTGAGATTATTACAATCTCAGCCCCTTATGCACTGACATTTGACTGTCGCTGGTACTTGGTCTCCCTAATCATGTGCTTGTATTCTTACACACTGCCTGAAATTCTCCTGTTTATTTTCTATATAGAACAGGGATTAGGTAAACCTTTGCTTGAAAGCATGACCTTTGTAGAACATACCTAGAAACTATTTTTATTCTTCTTTGGATTTAACCTTTCAAACAAACCCACCTTCTCCCCCCCAAACACCTTGGTAGCAAACATTCTTTACTAAGGATTGCATTGTTTATGCCCTTTTCACATATGCTATTTATTATATAGATGGTTAGATTATTAACTAAAAATGCAGCTGACAGTTTCATGATGTTTCCTTTTCTGCCCATCAAGGAATTACCCATTCATTTCTGAATGTTTACGTTCTGAGATAGAAAAATGCACTTTACATGTCAATAACAATAACACATCTCCTTTCTTTGCAGATGTGCTGTTTGAATGGATAGTAAATTTCCCAGAATTCCCTTCCCATAAATATCCCTTCAGAGATAAAGCAGGACTATCAGGAGTCATGCTGTTTCTGTGGAGCTAAAAAATTGATTCCATGCCCTCTCCCTGGACACCGATTCTCAAACAGAAGAGGAAGTACAACAGTTTCAGACCTCAGAGCCAAGGTGGCATTGGAAGGTACAGTGTACAGAACAATTTCTGCTGCTCCTCAGAGAAGGAAGAGATGTGTGGTGGCTCCCTACTGACGGGAACAGAGGTGACTCCCTACTGACAGGAACAGAGGCAGCAGTGTGCGTAGGAATGATTCATGCTTTCAATTGTCTCTACCTAAATGCACAGAGTATGAGAAACAAGCAAGAGGAATTTGAGATCTTAATACAGGTTGGAAAATATGACATAATAGGCAATACTGAAACCTAGCACAATGTGACTCATGAAAGGAATATAGAAATGGAAGGGCACAGCCTGCTCAAAAGTAATAGATGGAACAGAAAGGGATGAGGAGTAGCATTATGTTTAAAGGATGTGTACACTTGTCAAGAGATCCATGACTTGGAGCACAGAAGGCAGATTGAAAATATATGGGTAAAAATTGTAGGAGAGGGAAACAACAGTGATCTTACTGTGGGTGTCTGATATAGATTTCCAAGCCAGACTGAAGACTTGGACGATGCCTTCCTACAGCAGATTACCAAACACTCAAAAAGGAGAGATATGGTAGTTGTGGGAGACCACAAATAGCCTGATTTCTGCTTACTCTGCTAACAGTGTAAGGTCCAACAAATTCCTCAACTGCCTTGCTGACAACATTTTCCAGAAGGTGAAAGAAGCAATAAAGGGATAATCTGTCTTGGACCTGGTCCTCATCAACAGGGAGGAACGAATCGACAAAGTGAAAGTACTGGAACCTTGGGAAGAAGTGATCAAGTCCTCTTGGGTTTCCTTATATAAAGGCAAGGTAAAGTTGAGTGCAGTCAGACACACATAAGCTCTGGACTTTAAGCTGGTTTCAAAGAGCTTAAGGAAGTACTGCCAATAAACTCTGCCAAGAATGTAAGGTCCAACAAATTGCTCAATTGCCTTGCTGACAATTTCATTTCCCAGAAGGTGCTGAGAACCAGGTCTAAGAGAGATGGCCAGCTTGTTGCTGGTAAAATATGCACACGCGCGCGCGCACACACACACACACACACACACTGCAGTGAAATCATCTTTAAGAGACTTGCTGGATCAAACCAAAGGTCTATCTAATTAAGCATCTTGTTTGGTACAGTGACCAACCACAGTCTTTGGGAAATCCAAAGGAAGAAGATAAAGACAATCATCTTTTTCATCTGCCACTGTTCTGCATTTGGTATTTAATGCCAAATTGTTTTTGAACTGGAAGTTCTGTCCCAATTCTGCCCCCTTTCCTCCCCCTGTTTTGCTCTCTTCTGGGTCCAAAGGACCCACATGTCAGCAGTCAAGCATCAGTTGAACGCACACAAAATGGTTGTCGCTTCTATTTATATTGTTTCTGATTCTCCTGCTGAGCTCTTTCCTTCTATAAACTGGTGAATTCCAAGACAACAGTTTGAGTCCCTCTCTTAAGAACTTGTTCAATATTTAGTTGGAAAAGCTAACTTGTTCTGTAACCATAACTAAAGCTAACTTGTTCCGTAACCATAACTAATTACAGCAGAATTTCTCAGTGTTACTTGGTAGGCTGCTTACAATTTTCAAAGCATTTTCCACCATCCAAACATTTAAAGAAATCTGTGCCAGTCATCAAACAGTGTGCCTTACAAAATGATCTATGTTGTTAATATGTAGAAGGCTGACATCTATGGTAACTTTGGACGACATAGTTTAACTCGAGCATGCAGAATCTTTTAACAGCATAAGTCGCACCAAAACCTTTGATTCCTCATCTCTAGGAATAACAGGATAAGGGCATCGTCAGAAATAAGCAGAACA
This sequence comes from Podarcis siculus, assembly GCA_034642415.1. Classification (NCBI taxonomy): domain Eukaryota; kingdom Metazoa; phylum Chordata; class Lepidosauria; order Squamata; family Lacertidae; genus Podarcis; species Podarcis siculus. The sequence continues at coordinate 2,714,058 of JAXCMG010000071.1, read as the reverse complement.
GAAACCTCTAAAAAGATGCCACAAAGCCCTTTTTTATAAAGATTAGAAATATGCAGAACAGCCTAAGAGGCGATATTCTAAAAGCAAAATCACTGGAGACAATTCGAAAACAATCACGGGAGATGGCATTCTGAAGCTTTGAAAAAGAAATATATCCTGATAGACCAAAGGTATGTCTAGGCCTAAACTTCATTCTCAAAACTGATTGTTTTGAGTTGACCTGGGAACACGGGAAATTGCCTTATACCAAGTCAGACCACTGATCTATTTAGCTCAGTATTGTATCCACTGACTGCTAGTGGCTCTCCAGAGACAGAAGTATTTCCAAGTACTTTTTAGAGTTGCTGTGAGGAACCTGAGTCTTTCTGCATATAAAGAGCTGTTCTCCCCTTTAGGTATTCTGAAGCTTTGGAAAACAAATATATTATGTTAAACAAATATGTGTGTAGGCCTGAAATTCTCAAAATTCTATTTGCATATATGCAGAATACAGAAAGAGGAGCACATAAAAGAAGACCCCACATGTATGTAGCATTATTCTTTCTTAAACAAGTTTCTTGAAGACAAAACCAGTTTCCTGAGGTGAAATTCCATCTCCATAAGAATGAAATTGCACCACAGAACTTCCTTCTCTGTGAAAGGAACCAAATGTCTTCAGAACACCTCTCTTGAAATAACAGCTGTCCCCCCTCTTCATTAAATTCTGCCACATGGATATAAATTAAATATTGGTTGTTTGTGGAGCAAAGGAATATTTTTTTATCTCTAGTGCTCTTCCAATTAAAAAGACACATAATTGCTAAGCATGTGCGAGATATTTTGAGTAAGGAAGATCTGGCACAAGCAGAAGAGAAAATATAACCATGGCTGAAAGGAAAACATTCCATTTGATTTTGTTTGTCCTTTTCCAAAATAAATACGTTCCCTAATTGTAGAAAAATGCCACAAGGGAGGCAATAAAGGTGTTGTCACTAGCTCATAGGAAGGAACAAATGCCACAAAAACTAGGATATGAGTGCCAATAAAATATATACCAGTAGAGCGGTGGGAAAAGATCAGTGGAAAGGTTAAGATATGGAGTAGTAGACAGCAGAAGTGGCTTAATATTTTTTTGTGGGCACTCAGAGAAAGGGTATCTTGACCCCACAGTTATAGTTTTCTTCCTCTCTCCCTGTCTCCACACATCAACGCTCCATTCCATAAACTTACTTCACTATCTGTCAATTTCTTTCTTTCTTTCTTTCTTTCTTTCTTTCTTTCTTTCTTTCTTTCTTTCTTTCTTTCTTTCTCTCTCTCTCTCTCTCTCTCTCTCTCACACACACACACAGACTCCTTTGTTCCTCCACAGAAGCCAATGAAATAACCAGCAATCTCTTGATAAGAATAAAACCTAGAGGAGACAGTGGTTTACCCTCCATTTATTTCATTGCCATGAATAGGGACATCTTCAAGAGTGGCACTTACAAAGCACTTTTTACGTGGCTGAAGCGATGGCTCAGTCGGTGAAGCATGAGATTCTGAATCTCAGGTTCATGGGTTTGAGCCCCACTTTGGGCAAAAGATTCCTGCCTTGCGTGAGGTTGGACTAGATGAATCCCATGGTCCCTTCCAACCCTCCATTTCCATGAAAAGGTAAAGTTAGTACCATGGAAGATAATTCAAAAGAGAACCTGAATGCACAACAGCACTCTCCCAAGGCTTCTCATTCACATTAGGTCACAGGGGTCAGCAAACTTTTTCAGCAGGGGGCCGGTCCACTGTCCCTCAGACCTTGTGGGGGGCCAGACTATATTTTGAAATAAATAAATCAACGAATTCCTATGCCCCACAAATAAACCAGAGATGCATTTTAAATAAAAGGACACATTCTACTGATGTAAAAACACACTGCTTCCCAGACCGTCCGCGGGCCAGATTGAGAAGGCGATTGGGCTGCATCCGGCCCCTGGGCCTTAGGTTGCCTACGCATGCATTAGGAGCTAATTAAAACATAAAGCAGAGCTAAGCTGATCTCAAGCTCTTTGGAACTCACAAAAACGGGATGGACAACAGGTGGTGTTTACAACAAGGATTGTGAAAAAGCACAGATGAGGCCAACAATCTCGAATAAGTCTTTGGCCCTTTCTCAGCTGAATGTACCAAAAAAATGAGGCAGAAAGGCAGGGAGAGAGAATCTTTCAAAGCTAATCAAACTCAGGTTTCTCTACCTCCAAGGCACGCTGTCCATTGGACGACATCATTTTATCCCCTTGTCATAGTGTAGCTTGTAACAACACAGATGTCCATGCAGCGATAAACTCTGAGAGGTTGAGGATGAAAACATAACACTGCTTTAGTATTCATGGCATGGAAGGGAGTCTAAAAATCGAAAGATCGCAGGGCTCTCCATAAAGCCCAATGTGCTAGCCATGTTATGGATGGTGCAACTTTTGTGCCACTGCATTACTTCCGCCCTTGCAAACTAGTGAAGTTATGTTTGCGATCCTAAAATCAATATGAAGTAATTAGGGATCTTAAAAGTAGGTTTTTTTTAATGCATATCCACCTAAGAATGAAGCATACAGAACAGGAAAGGTCTGTAGCAGTCAGGGAACCTGATTCTGGTTTGTGATAACTCATTGAGAAGAGGTTTAAACCATACTAGGCAAAAACTCATCATTTGGTGGGAATGCATAAAGAGTGGATGTGCTGGTGCTCACATTTATTCTCCACACATGGCTGCCAAGCCAAATATCTGTGGCATCCTGCACCCCTTTTCTTAATTCATGGTAGTACAGTGGTACCTCAGGTTAAGTACTTAATTCGTTCCGGAGGTCCCTACTTAACCTGAAACTGTTCTTAACCTGAAGCACCACTTTAGCTAATGGGGCCTCCTGCTGCCACCGCGCCACCGGAGCACAATTTCTGTTCTCATCCTGAAGCAAAGTTCTTAACCTGAAGCACTATTTCTAGGTTAGTGGAGTCTGTAACCTGAAGCGTATGTAATCTGAAGTGTATGTAACCTGAGGTACCACTGTATACGGATAGGTAAGATTACTTCCTGGCATTAAGGAGCCCTTGGCAAAAGCCTTCTGGTGGTCCCTCACCAGAATGGTAACCACCACATCAACAGATGTTGAGACTTTGGTTTTCTAGCAGCTTTTGGAATGAACAATTAGTGGGCTGGCAACAAGCCAAGTTAAACGGAGTACGCGAGAAAGTCTGCTTGCAGATAAGGAAGCCTAGCAACAGGTGGTGATTGGCTAAGTTCTTCCTTATAAGCAGAATGACAAAGCAGTTTTCTTGTCGGAGTATTGGAGTGTTGAAGTTTGGAAAGAAGTTTGGATCCAGTCTGTGTATATGGTGACTTGTACAAAGCTGTGCTTTACTCTGCTGTATATAATAAAGCTAACTAAAAATCAAGTTACTAGACAAGCAAGTTCTGTTCCTGTTCGTCGTCTTGGAATTGTACGATTTGCCAGCTGATAGCAAGAGTTTTGGTTGAGATCCATCAACAACAGATACATGCAAAAATGCTTACAGCTGTATAAAAATGCATGTATTAATATGCTTATGCAGTTATGCTGCAGATGTAAAGCACAGTGTGAGGCTTGACTCATTTATGCTTATCATACATATGACAGACACAATTTTGCATATAATTAACTAGGCTTACCCCACCTTTTTTACAATGTATGTGACTTTGACATAAATGGACATTCAGTGGAAAGGTAAAAGATCAAGGATGCCTGAATGGTTAAGTCCAGTCAAAGACGACTATGGGGTGTTGCGCTCATCTCGCTTTCAAGTTGAGGGAGCCAGCATTTGGGCATAGACAGCTTTCCGAGTCATGTGGCCAGCATGACTAAACTGCCTCTGGCACAATGGAACACCGTGGTGGAAGCCACAGCACATGGAAATGCCGTTTACCTTCCCGTCACAGCAGTACCTATTTATCTACTTGCACTGGTGTGCTTTCAAACTGTTAGGTTGGCAGAAGCTGGGACTGAGCAACGGGAGCTCACCCTGTCATGGGGATTCAAACAACCGACCTTCCGATCGGCAAGCCCAAGAGGCTCAGTGGTTTAGACCACAGCACCACCCACGTCCCTGCAAGAGGTGGTCCAATGCACAAAATGCTCAGTAAGGCCGGAGCAGCCAAAATCCATGTATGAATACCTTTAAAGCAGATTCCTCCTACATCTCTACGCACAGATGTGTGACATTGTTCTAGGAGTTGCGTGGCAAGGCTCCGAACCCTTCCCCTATGTTGGAATAAAGACACTTGACACCAATATTTTAGGTTAACGGGCTAAGCGGGAGCTGGAACCAGAAGAAAGAAGGGGTGAGTTCCTGTCCGCGTGCAATTTAAATGCTGCGCACCACTGCCCCGGCCAACCAGATTGGTCAGCCTAGGGCATGGCGCAGAGGGGACTCCCTATAATGCGGGGGCTAGCCACACCCCGCGCATGGGGTGGGATCATGTCCAGCCTGCAACTCCATTTCCCCGGGAAAGGTTCTACCCAGACACTGAGGTCCAGCGCCGAGGGCCGTCTGGCTGTTCCCTCACTGCGAGAAGCCAAGTTACTGGGAACCAGGCAGAAGGCCTTCTCGGTAGTGGCGCCCACCCTGTGGAACACTCTCCCACCAGATGTCAAAGAGAACAACAACTACCAAACGTTTAGAAGACCTCTGAAGGCAGCCCTCTTTAGGGAAGCTTTTAATGTTTGATGTATTACTGTATTTTAATATTTGGTTGGAAGCTACCCAGAGTGGCTGGGGAAGCCCAGCTAGGTGAGCGGGGTATAAATAAATTATTATTATTATTATTATTATTATTATTATTATTATTATTATTATTATTATTATACAAAAGGGCTGGCTGTGTGTGAACTGTGCTTGAGAACAGCTGCTCTGTTGGTATTGATTTATAAGAACCTAAGAGAAGCCTGATGGAACAGGTGAATGGCACACTTAGTCCAGCATCCTGTTCTCACAGTGTCCATCCAGATGGTCCATCCCACAAGCAGGACCTGAGAGCAAGAACACTCTTCCCCTCTGTGGTTTCCAGCAACTGAAATTCAGAAACATTACTGGTTATGATCATCGAGGCAGAACATAGTCGCCATGGCTAGTAGCCATGAATTTGTCCCATCCTCTTTTGAGAAAAGTCTAGATCGTGGCCATGACTGCCTCTGGTGGGAGCAAGTTCCATACTTTAACCATGTGGTGTGGTGTGTGCAGAAATACTTTCTTTTATCTGTCCTGAATCTTTCAACATTCCACTTCATTGGATGTGCACAAAATCTAGCGTTATGAGATGGGGGGAGCTTTTCTCTACCCACTTTCTCCTTTTTATGCATAATTGTTTAAACTTCTAAGCATTAGGGAGAACATTCTGATGTTCAGAGCTGTTGGACAGTGGAACAGACTCCCTCAGAAGGTGGTGGATTCTCCTTCACTGGACGATTTTAAACAGGTTGAATGGCCATCTATCAGGGATTCTTTAGCTGTGATTCGTGCATTGCAGGGGGTGGGACTAGATGACCCTTGGAGTACCTTCAAAGTTTACACTTCTGTGATTCCATAATGTAACCTCTGACTCGGCTTTTCTCTAAATTCTATAGTCCCAAATGCTGCATCTGATTGTCCCACCTGCCGTTTCTCCTTCAACTTTTAATCCTAAAACCCTTCAGCCCAAACTCCTAACTTCTGTGCCAATCTTCTCATCCTCTTTGTCGCACCTGGAATAAATCTAAAATTAACTGTATATGAAAACATGCCTACTGTCAGGATGCTGCCAGCAGCTCCCGGCTGGATGCCTAGGAAAGTATAAAGACAAGGAAAAGTTTCTTGCAGTCCTTTTTTATTTCCAACTTTACAGAGAGAGGCTATAGAGCCCAGCCTCTTGGATTATGGCACAGTTCCGAGTGACTCTCCACCCCGCTTCTCTCCCACTTCTTCATTTGTCATCCTCATCACCTCCTCTATGAGTGACACTAAGTGTCATCTGTCTTTGAGCTCTTTGTTCTCCTACTTTTAAGGCTCACCAGGTTCTGAGAGATGGTTGGTCTGGAATGCTTTCTAGTGACAATATGTCAGCCAGCTGTTTCTCCAGCTCTGCCTGCTCCTCTTCTCTTATTATTTCCCAACTTTCCTCCTCATTTGCCTCTCAGCTGTGACCTCCCACAAACCCCTGTTGTAAATCTATACTGTCTTCTTCCTCCTCCCCCTCCCTGGAAGGGTCAGAATGGGGAGGCGGTCTCTACCATTCCTGCATCCAGCATGGTATAGTGGTTAAGAGCTATGGACTCGTAATCTGGTGAACCAGGTTCGCTTCCCCGCTCCTCCACATGCAGCTGCTGGGTGACCTTGGGCTGGTTTGTTGTGGGGGAGGAAGGGAAAGGAGATTGTTAGCCACTTTGAGACTCCTTAAGGGGAATGAAAGGTGGGATATCAAGTCCAAACTCCTCTTCTTCTTCTTTCTCCTCCACCTTTGCCCAGCCCCAACACCTACTTTACACCACTAATCTGGCATGCATAATTATGCCTATTGTGAAGTTTGGGTTCAAACTATAGATATGGTGACAAGTAACCCACCCAGCTAGCATGTCATTAGTGTTTATCTGCACAAAGGAAACAGGTGACATTTTAAGGTTAACAAGGCATGAGGATGAGCCATTTGAGTCAAGCGTGACTGATTCATTTTGATTTCTTTTAATGCAGAGAATGCTCCTTTCTTAGATTGACCTAATTGTTAAGTGCCTGAGCAGGGAAGAGCTTTGATCTCTGCATGTATCTCAGAACACAATTATTATTTACATAGTACATCAGAGAAAAAAGGAGGAAAAGGATACCTGTAGGCAGATCTGACTAACAAATTCTTTTTGCAAGGGGGGACAACAGAGAACAAGATGGAGAATCGGAAATTACAAGAATAGTACAATGTATGTGTTTCTTCAATTGGTGTGTGTTTGTGCGTGGAATACTTTGAAGTGAGTCCATCACTAGTATAGAGTTGAAAGATGAATCTAAGGCTGGGCAGACTTAACCAGAACAGACATCATAATGAGAAATAAAGTAGGCTTCTCCCAGTTTTCCAAGATGTCCTACAGTGCAATCGTATACATGTCTACTCAGAAGTAAGGCCCAATGAATTTAGTGGATCAGACCAATGGGCTCTCTAGTTCAGATGCCTCTGTGAAGCCTGCATGCAGGTAAGATAAAGGTAAAGGGACCCCTGACTGTTAAGTCCAGTCGCGAATGACTCTGGGATTGCAGAGCTCATCTCGCTTTACTGGCCGAGGGAGCCGACATTTCTCCGCAGACAGCTTTTCCGGGTCATGTGGCCAGCGAACCAGAGCAGTGCACGGAAATGCCGTTTACCTTCCCGCCAGAGCGGTACTTATTTATCTACTTGCACTTTGACATGGACTTTCGAACTGCTAGGTTGGCAGGAGCTGGGACTGAACAACGGGAGCTCACCCCGTCATGAGGATTCGAACCGCCAACATTCTGATCGGCAAGCCCTAGGCTCTGTGGTTTAGACCACAGCACCACCCGCATCCATTCTAGTCCAGATGCCTATGTGAAGCCTGCATGCAGGACATAAGTACAATTGCCCATCTGTGATGCCCAGCAGGTAGAATTTAGAAGTATGTAGCCTCTGAAACTATGGGTATTATAGCCACCGTAACTAGTACTCACTGATAGGCTTACTCTTCATGAATATTATTCGTGAAAGCCATTCTAGTTGGCGGCCCTCACTACTTCGAGGTACATGTGCATAGGATTGCTGCCTCAGGCTTCTGAATCCTAACACTCACAATCCTTCTAGTAGACCATTTTCAAGAATGCAGGGTGAGTGTATCAACCCTGGAACCCAGTGAAGTTGGTGGAATATGTTGCTAAGGGAGAACCTGAATCATACAATCATTTTCAAATGAAAAGGCTATATATTTGTTCTCTCCAAAAACTTGTTTGAAAGAAAAAACTTAACTGTTCCACAATTTCACATTCAACCAATCGAGCAGCTTTACCACCTTCTAGGAATTCTTTTTCTGTCTCCTTCTCTCCTGAGGAATGCCTGCCTCTATATCACAGCTGCTGCAGAGGATCCCGGGGGCATTTTCTAGTGTGTATTCTCATTTCCTGCAGAGCTCTGGATCTCCTGTTAGATTGATCCATGACACTACAGAAATTGTGAACCAGGTATATATAGAATTCTGGTTTTGAGAGAAAGGACAAGGAAGGAGTGGAAGTAAGGAAAAAAGAAGAGAAAAAGGCCAAATCTGCACCATACATCTAAAACACTATCATGCCACTGTAAACAGTTAAGCTCCTCTTCCTCCAAAAAAAATCCTGGGAACTGTAGCTGAGAATTGTTAGGAGACCCATATTCCCCTCACAAAGCTGGTTTAACCACCAATCGCTCTTCCCAGGTAACTCTGGGAATTGTACCTTCATGAGGGGACTAGGGGTCGCCTAAGATCTCTCAGTACCCTTAACAAACTACTACAGTTTCCAGGATTAATTACAGGAAGGCACGACTTTTTAATTTATGTATGTGTGATAGTGCTTTAAATGGATGGCCTGGACATAGCCAAAGTGGAGAAAAATGGAATGGGGAGGGGAGAATAAACACATGAAAAATATACAAGGTGTGTCCGGAAAGTTCATTGAATGGTCACAGAAATCGGAGAGTGAGAAATATTTGAACATATAATCGGCATCGGAAACCCACAAAATGCTCACAATTGTGTATGGAGATGAAGCTGTAATTCGAAAGACAGTGTATGAGTGGTTTAAGTGTTTCCACGAAGGGTGGCAAACCATCGAAGATGACCCTCCGTCTGGCATACTGCTGACGAGCAGAACTGTGGCAAATGTTGACAGAGTTCGTGAGTTGTTGATGTGGGATCGGTGTTTGTCCGTCTGAATGATGGCAGAATAATTGCATATTCCACATGAAATTGTTACTGAGGTTACTGAGTTGTCCCAACCTCCATATTTTCCCAATGTGGCCCCACTGGATTTCTTTCTTTTTCCAAATCTGCACTGAAAGGGCACATATTTTCCAACATTTCACACGTCCAAGCTGCTGTGATGAGGGAACTGAAAGCAGTACGAAAAGAGGACTTCTCCAGAAGTTTCCAACAGTTCTACGAATGTTGTCAACGGTGCATTGTATCAGAAGGGGCCTACTTTGAATGCATGTAAGGTATGAATGCATGTAAGGTAGGGACGTGGGTGGCGCTGTGGGTAAAAGCCTCAGCATCTAGGGCTTGCCGATCGAAAGGTCGGTGGTTCGAATCCCCGCGGCGGGGTGTGCTCCTGTTGCTTGGTCCCAGCGCCTGCCAACCTAGGAGTTCGAAAGCACCCCCGGGTGCAAGTAGATAAATAGGGACCGCTTACTGGCGGGAAGGTAAACGGCGTTTCCATGTGCTGCGCTGGTTCACCAGATGCAGCTTTGTCACGCTGGCCACGTGACCTGGATGTGTCTCCGGACAGCGCTGGCCCTCGGCCTCTAGAGTGAGATGGGCGCACAACCCCAGAGTCTGTCAAGACTGGCCCGTACGGGCAGGGGTACCTTTACCTTTACCTTAAGGTATGTATGTTCGAATATTTCTCTCTGTTTGATTTCTATGACCATTCAACGAACTTTCTGGTCACACCTTGTATATATATTGTGTGCTGGGTTAAAGATAAGTTCAGAGACTGAAAAGGCTGAAGACCACAGCACTAGAACATAATTTAAAACTCTCTTAAGCACTATACTACATAAGCTTGGAAGCAGGGTGGACAGATGCAAAAGAGGACAAGACTCCTGCCCCTTTAATAGTTGTGCAGAAGAGTTGTGCGACACAACAAGACACACAGGCTGATATTTTGTCTTCTGTACAACTGCTGAAAGTGTAGAAGCACTGTCCTCTCTCTTATTCTTTTTTTACCTGGCCATCCTAGTTGGTAGCAATGGGCTCACTGCAGTTCAGGGAAGTTTGGTTGCATTAATGATCTGCTCCCTGAGGGTCGCTGATAAGCTTCAATGGGATATTAGAATTCCTCAGAACACAGTATAAAAGCCACTGAACACAAGGTCTTTCCCCCACTGATAAGGTAATTAACAGTGTCATAATATCAAATTAAACTCTCCTGCTAGCACTTCCCTAATAAGTGGTTGTTGCTACCTCCTTCTTATGTATCCTGCCTGTTGGAAGGAATTAAGAGCTTTCTTTCTTTCTTTCTTTCTTTCTTTCTTTCTTTCTTTCTTTCTTTCTTTCTTTCTTTCTTTCTTTCTTTCTTTCTTTCTTTC
>JAXCMG010000071.1:2652473-2703757 GCA_034642415.1 Podarcis siculus | reverse complement strand
TTCTTTCTTTCTTTCTTTCTTTCTTTCTTTCTTTCTTTCTTTCTTTCCTGAATCACCATCATTCTAAGCTATATCTCCAGAATATACTTTCAGGGCATCTGTCCAAAAGATTCCCTGCTTTAGGCAATAAACTACCAGCAGCCAGGCATTTGAAATAATCACATTTTTGTTATTTTATCTTGCAAATTGTGCACTTCATAGCTGCCATTCGGAGAAAAATACCCTGAATTTTAGATAAAACTAATCATCCTGTCATTCTCGGTTCAGTGTCACAGGAGAGATGATAGTGACAGATGAAAATCCACACAAGGAATGATAACCTCTGTATATCAAAATGACTGCAACTTGTTTTGCATTGTCAGATAACGGCGGTGACTATGAAATGAAGAAATTAGCATTTGGCAATAAGAAAAAAGAGATTCCCCCTCCCTTACTGGTGAGTTACTAGAGGCATGTAGAGCCAGTTGAAAATAAATAGAGGCCAGGTGTCAAAGCAACCTTTTTTGAGCCTTCAAATGCCTGCCATGTGGCATCACATATATTCATGAATTTCCACATCCCGGACTGAGAACTTCATAGCTTCTTTTACAAGGAACTATCTGGAACATACAGCAGATCTGAGTTTATTTTCACGAAACCCTCAGAGTGTGTGAGTGAGAACGATAGGGGCCTGGTAATGATTCTGATCTGCTCTGACTCCTTGGTCCTTTCCAAAGTTCAATGACCAGTTTCAAGCTCTGATTATTATTTGTTTGATTCTGTTTATGAATCCTTTCCTATAAAACATCCTGGAGCGATCTAACAATGAAAACACATCTAAAACCATTTAATATGGAAAAAAGCACCTTACCTTAGAGTATATATAAATATTCCTTATATAAATACCATACCTTTCCGTCTATAAGACGCCCCCATGTATAAGTCACCCCAATTTTGGGGGACTGAGATTTCAGAAAGTGGGGGGAGAGGGCAAAAAGTTGTTGAGCTTTTGGGGGGGCATTACCGAGGGTTGTTGAGCTTTTTTAAGGGGGGGGGGGGGATGCTGAAATCCGCTCATCCATGCATCACAAAATCCACCTCCCATCTGTCCCCTCGCCGGCAGAAGCTGTCAACCGCCTGCTCAATTGCCGCAGCATCGGCCAATCAACAACAACCATTGACGCAGCAACCAATAACACACACAATAGCCACTGACAGTCACGGCAGCAACCAATCAAACGTACACCCTATGCGCTACCCATGTATAAGATGACCACCACTTTTTTGCATGATTTTTAAGGGAAAAAACCTAGTCTTATACATGGAAAAGTACAGTAATTTATTTATTTATTTATTTATTTATTTATTTATTTTAAAAAATAAAATCCAGTACAGATGCAGACTGTGATAAGAACATCTCCATTTAATAGGCTTTTAAAGTCAGAGCTATTCTACCTGCAGGGTTTATCTTCTCCTGTGGAGAAGTCCCTTAATCCTGTCTATGCCCCCAGAATATTTGAAAGCCAATACAGTACTATTCATGGGGCAAAGGGGTTGATATGACATCAGTTTCTGATCTCCAGTACATTAATAGCACACAGCTTGAATGAAACACTATCAAAACCCACAAGTATTTGCAAAGCATTGAATGCCAGTCGTGAACCCCAAGTTTACACACATTTGCTGCCCTGCAACTGATGCTTCAAAATGCCACAAGTTTGTATTCACCTCACATCTGTCTTCATGCTCAGATTCCTTCTCAAAAGCCCTTAACCCTTCCATTCCCATCAAAAGGATCTGCCCACTTTATCTCCTGAGTAGCAAGACTGCTCAATACTTATAGTCTGATAGCATTCACTAAGGCTCAGAATTTGTCGGTGTTTGAAAAAAGCAAAGGTTCTGACCTCCTTTTTTACTCCTTTACCTTGTCCTCAGACCTTAGTTGGCACAAAAGAGCCTTTGAGAAAGAGTATTCTTGCAGAGTATTGCTGCTTTTCTTCTTAAAAAGTCTTCTTCTCCAACCACAACCGACAGCTTTTTACACACACCAAACGCAACCAACTTTCTACCATCCAACCAACTCAACGCTAACATTGACCACTCTATATATACAGGTACAATTTGGTGACAGGTTGCATGAGTCATTGTAGGCCGCTGACTCATGCTGACTTAGTTCTTTTAGCAATAAAGAAGCAGCGGCCAATTTTTAGTCCTCGGGCTGTGTGAAGTTATATAGTAGATATATGACAGCTAGGTTTTGGGGGTGTTTTTAAATAAAATTTTTAAAAATAAACATTTCTGTAGATCTTTTACCAATACGTGACTTCATTCTCTACCTCTGAGGATGCGAATATGGCACACTGGGAGAAGAAGAAAAAACCACTCACCTCCAATGCCTGTGAATCTATCAAGAAAACACTAAATAAATAAATATTAGTAAATACTTTAGTATCAGTATACTGACTTGTTACTTTACATAGTCAACCAACCACAAGGTTCAGTATGGACCCCAGTTAGTACTTAATGAAACAGCTTGATTCAGCTTCAACCAACTTAGAGGCTCTTGATTTGGTTGTCATGCTAGGAATTTTCAGACCAATTACCCACAAAATATGTTGGGATGGATGAGAAAGGAATCACTTCATCCGAAGAAGTACAGCAGCTACTATGCGTTGCATCCCAGTGATGTTACTTTTAGATATTTTTGTTTGTTTATTCTAGTCATATAGATGCTAAAAAATATGATCACTGGATGACTTTTTTAAAAACGCCTAGCAGCCATAAAGGGGTTCATAAAATTAAAAAAGAAAAGAAAGAATACCAATTTGTGTTGGGGAAATTCAGTTTATAATTAATAATGTATGCTGCACAATAAATAAAAAAGAACCACCTAGGAAAGATATCTTCTCTACCTCACAGCAGGTGCTGATAATTTCAACTGAGGACACTCTCCCTGGTGACTCTGAAAGGGTTGCCAGATGTTACTAAATAAAAAGCCTGACAGGAGCTCATAGTCTGTAGACTTTCACAGGGAATACCAATGCACTACAAACATGAACGGTTCAGTCAAAACCAGAAACCTCCAGGTCCTGTCTCTCTAAAAAAAATGAATATTTAGAAGTTTCTGGAACTCATTTGCCTTATACTCAATTTATAACTATTTATTCCAGTCTAAAATAAATTGTTGCTTGCTTCTATGTTGTGCCTCAAATATATATATTGGAATATATGTGTGCCTCTAATATATATATATATTGGAAATATGTTTGTTTATCTGTCTTCTCTATCTTTCTGTTCTCTGTGCATTTAAACGCCTGTTGAGATATGGTCACCTAATTCGGCATAGGAATTCCTGAGGGGGAAGATCTAGGTTTTTTTTCTATGTTTGGATGCTGTAGGAAGCCATTTTGAATGAAGATGGAAACTTCACCGATTTGGATGTCCCTGAAGATCTCGCCACCCAATTTGGCATAACAGTTCCCAAGATGGAAGAGTGGATTTTGGCCTATGTTTTAATACTGTCAGACACCATTTTGAATCCAAATGATGGAACAAACTGTTCCAAACTGTGCTGATTTGGATCCCTCTGCATATATTGGCGTGCTGCTTCCTGAGAGTGAGGAGTAGGTTTTCGTCTACATTTGAATACTGTCAAGTGCCATTTTGAATCTAGATGGAAGTCCAAACTGCTTCAAACTGTTTTCTTCTCTTTCTTTCTGTTTTTTCCTTCGTTTTCTTGTCATGGTTAAACTTCAGTCAATTTGTCAGCCGCAGTACCTGTTTTATGAGTCACTATGTTTCTCAGGCAAAACTGAGGAAAAGGAGCTATTGGGGTGATGCCAGACTGTTTTCCTTCTTATATTCTCCTCTCTTCTATTTTCACAAGTGTTTGCAATTAAAAGCCCTTTGCATACTTTGCTGTATATCTTGTGAGTTCTGACCCCCTCCCAAAAACGATATCTTACATCTGATTATGAGAAACCAAATGTTGTGAATCTTGCCCAATTTGCCAACATTGTTGATTTTGGCTTCAGGGGACCCTTCTGTTTGTCTTTTTATTTCTGTGTGCCACCTTCTGAAAAAAGCATACTCCTTGCAGCTAACCACCTGCTATCACACTCAACATGCCAACAAATCAGGTATTTGGTTCAGTTTCTTCTTTGCTGATTGAGGAGCACAAAAATATTTTTTTTTATCCCAGTCTGCATCAGTCTTGGATCTTGAATTATTTCGTATATGAACATGTTTTAGATATGCTTCTACTGTCAGATGGTTTTGATACCTTCCATTGGAAATGTAATGACTAAAAAGCCCCATATTGTTACAAAATTCATAGTACTGATGAAGAATTTTGCAGAGACGCTTTATGTACTGAGACATCTGCATATTTCTTGCACCAGCTGATTTCTCGGGACCCAAGCTAATTGTGCTCTTAATTTCTCAGATGATTTCTTTGGCAGAAGATCAGATGTCTCATTTAGTATTGGTCTTCCCATTGTTAAACAGGAACATGACCTGCATACCGCTTTCATGGCATGGGTACTCAACATGGTACCCTACAGATGTTCTTGGACCAGAACTACCATCAGCCTCAGTCAGTGTGGTCAATGTTCAGGGATGATAGGAGTGGTTGGGCAACTCCTGTGTTGTTGGACTACTAGGAGGGCACAGCATAAAATTGCTTCATGGAAAATGCAAATACTCCTTTACTGCTCGGATATTCCATAAGCAATGTAGATTCCAAAGTCTGAAATGAGAAAAATAAAAAGGGAAGAAAAGAAGACCAACAACTTTCTCTCTCTCTTTCAAAAAACTAGTGGTGCTGAATCCGGAAAAAATTATTACCCCAGTCAAGAGAAAAAAAGTTCTACATCAGCGGCATGCAGTCAGTGGGTTGGAGAAAATAGACTACAGTGGTACCTTGGGTTACATACGCTTCAGGTTACAGACTCCACTAACCCAGAAATAGGACCTTGGGTTAAGAACTTTGCTTCAGGATGAGAACAGAAATTATGCTCTGGCGGCGTGGCAGCAGCTGGACGCCCCATTAGCTAAAGTGGTGCTTCAGGTTAAGATCAGTTTCAGGTTAAGAACGGACCTCCAGAATGAATTAAGTACTTAACTCGAGGTACCACTGTACTCCCCTAAAATGTTCCCCTGGTGCCTCCTCTTCACAGCCCAGGAAGCGTTCATCCAGCTTAGGGAGGGAGGAATGATACTCTGACAGGGCCCAGGGCCCGCTTAGCTTTGGGAAGGAGGCGGGAGGGCTCCAGCATGCTGTCAGAGACCTAGCACTGCCTTCCCAAAGCCTGGACAACTTCTGCCTGGCTTACGGAGGAGGACGCAATGCTCACATGTGTGATGTCAATATGTTGTGATGTAACCCATAATTGCCCTCACAATACAGGAAGATTGCTTATCTGGAGAGGCAATGCCCCTGTGACTCTGGATAAATAGAAACAACTGAGTATGTGCTTCTCCAGTGTCTTTATTCTAGAGACATTCGTACTAGCCTCATCTTACCATCACAGCATAATTACCCAGGGGGCACAGGACAATTCTATACCTCCCAGCTGCTTTCAGATACCAATCCTGCTGCAACATACAATGTTGCCAGATTCTGCACAGCAGTGCTCAAAATTCATCAGATGATGACCTGTGCCACAAATCAGATATAATGAGCGTGCACTGTAGACTGATAAAAAGGTAAAGGTAAAGGACCCCTGACAGTTAAGTCCAGTTGCAGATGACTCTGGGGTTGCAGCGCTCATCTCGCTTTACAGGCCGAGGGAGCCAGTGTTTGTCCACAGACAGTTTTCTGGGTCATGTGGCCAGCATGACTAAGCCGCTTCTGGAGCAACGGAACACTGAAACCAGAGCAGTGCACGGAAATGCCGTTTACCTTCCTGCCAGAGCGGTACCTATTTATCTACTTGCACTTTGACGTGCTTTCAAACTGCTAGGTTGGCAGGAGCTCGGACCGAAAAACGGGAGCTCAACCCATCACAGGGATTTGAACCGCTGACCTTCTGATCGGCAAGTGCCACCCATGTCCCTTTTCTGTAGACTGATAGCTGTGGTCATATATATATATACTAGCCTTTTGCACTCTTTCACTCTTGTCTGATGTTCCTAACCCTTCTTTTAGACTTTCTTAGCTTCTTTTGGATTCTTATGTACTTATATATATTTTTTCTGTTTTTAACTCCTGTTAGGTTTTTTTAAAAAATGATTGTACCCCTCCCTCCTTATGCTGGTCTACGACCATAATATAGTGTTGTTGTTGTTGTTGTTGTTGTTGTTGTTGTTGTAATTGCCCTCACAAGCTGGTGCCTCTGGCCCTAACTGTTCCCCCATGAACAAGTTTGCTGTATGCCACTGTTGTACATGATTGGGGAAACTGGGGTGACTGACTAAAACCTCCTTCATTTCAATAGGACTTAGGTTTAGCCTGATTTGTGTTTGGTTTTAACACAAGCGAATACCACTAGATCTGATTGTGCCTTGTATATTCATATAGATCTGTGCACTATTCCCAACATGAATTGTGTTCTCTTTCAGACTTGATCATGACTCTCATGGTACCTCAGACAATATGTGCCACTGAGTTTGGTGGGACCAACTCCCAGGTAAGTGTGTATAGCATTGCAGCCTTAATCCATGGCTGCTTTTCAAATATCCTCAGTGATACTAACACTACTGCTGCAACCCATTCCATTTATCTAACTATAGTGTTCTCTGCTTACTGTAAATTTTCTTTCCTGTGTTTGTTGTTATTCACTCTTAAGAGCAAACCTGAAGGCAGAGAGAGAGAGAGAGAGAGAGAGAGAACTCCCTTGCATACTTCCCTATATAATTTCTTGAAAAAGAATAATAATAGCCTGACCCCATCGATTATCCTTTGTAGCTCTTGTGAAGTCAGGGCAACTACAGAGCTGAGAATTGGATTTCCAGAGTTTCAAACTGCAGCCCAAGGAAACAAGGCTAATGCCAGGGCCATGATTAAGTTTTGCCACATTCAATTTTGAAGAGCTTGATGTATGCAGATCCCTACTTGTCGTTCTTAATCTGCCCCCTGGCATGAGTCTTATTTGCAAATATGGTACCACATCAAGCAATCTTTCTAACTTAATGTCCAACACGATAGTGAAATACGCCTGTCATATATGTGCACTTTAAAATTGGATCACAGTGATGGAACACAATAAAACAGGCATTTTGTGCCCCCACATCACACAGCGTCTATGGCTTTCTCATCTAGATTGTGAAATGAGGGATACATATAAACAAACAAGGTGAATGCATTCTGATTCAATAAGTCTTGCATAGGGGAAAGTTCGGAAATAATGTCTTCAGACATTTCTATGCTTGGGTTAATAACAATACCTTGAGTAGCTATTTGTCATTGTTTTTAAACTATTGAAGTGCAAAATGGTAGTGAGTTGCTTAATAAAAGCTTAAACCGTTTTAACACAGCGGTCTCACAAATCTCTCATATTGTGGCTTTCTGTCCAGATGCATTGCCATCCATTCAAGCACAGGGTGTATGGATGAGCTGGTGGACATTCATGTATGGAATCCAATGGAAGTTGGCAGGCTGGAATCAGGAATGAAGTTGCCAGGCAGAAGCCTGGGTGATGCTATCAGGTGGTAATCATCCACTTCCCCATGCCTGCTTTTGTCTTGGAAGCTGGCAAAGCTTTTCCCAAGACACCTGTGAAAGTAATGAAGAGAACCGCACAACATAAGCCACCTTTTAATTCTAAATAAGTGTCTTTCTAAATACATCCATATAGTGTTCATGGCACCTGTTCCCTCACGATGGATCATGGGAGGCTGTGCAGACTCTTCCCCAGCTGTTGCCAGTGGCATTAGACTCACTGTCATGTCACAAGCAGACATGGTGGCCAATGGGAAAGACTGGGAGAGGGGTGGAGGGGTGGAGGAAGGAAGCAGGCTCAGCAGAAGGAGAAGACAGCATAGGGGAAATTGGGGCAGGCAGAGCCAGCTGGAGACCCAAGAGAAATCTGAGTTGACTGGCTTTTGTCTGCTTAAGTTGCCCACATTTTATGCTGAAAACCTGGGAAGAATAGTCTGGAATGTCAAAGAATTTTGAATACCAGTGATGGTAGACAGTATCCAGTAGATGTATGCCAAAAGGAACAAGGATTACTTTTTGTAAATAGACTTTCAACCTTCTGCAATTTATAAGCACAAGATGGTGAAAATATTTGTTCATTCAGAATGAGGGCAAACTCTCATGCATCACCTGTGTTCTTTCACTACCATTCAGATGCCCTTACTCTCAGCTGGCCTGAGTAACATTATCACATAGCCAGCTTGGACTGACAATATAGCGTCATGATCCCTTTTTGCTTGGGATCTATTCAGCAATAAGCAGTGCTTTTTTCTGGGGTACTCAAAACTACACAGTACCAGGACCTTTCCCCTCAAATGTTAAAAGTGTGGCATCCACTGTAACAACTTCATGGTGAGTACCGGCACCTACCTACCTTCCTTCCTTCCTTCCTTCCTTCCTTCCTTCCTTCCTTCCTTCTTGTAAAAGTTGCCAGAGCGAAAAGAAAAGTCTTGTAAAAGTTGCCAGAGCGAAAAGAAAGCAGTTGCTACAAACATCTTTGTGCAGAACTAGGAAAGATAAATGGTAACATGTTTGTTTGATGTATGTGTGGGATCCCCGGGAAAGCTTTGATCACATGTGAAAAGTCAGGGACAGTTCTAGGCCACACTGAATGGAGATGAGCATTTTTAGAATTCTAGATACTACAGACACACTCATCCAAACAGGTGGGGTATTTTTAGTGAATTTTTGGTGTGCTTCCTGGGCATCTACTTTTTTGAATTTAATGTGCCTGTATTGCTGAACCGCCATCGTATAACCCAAGATATTCTGTGAAGTTCTACTCTGAATGCTGAAGAGGCTCTTTATATGATAGTTCATTAATGCTACACCTGTATTGGTTCATTTGGTTATTTAAAAGACGTATAAAAATATTTTGCATCTTAGTTTTGATGAACAGTTATCTTGTGGCTGCTTGGCTTAAGTCTCTGGAAACATCTGGGACTCTCTGTGCATCTGCTTAGTATGATGACACTGAGTATTTGTTCAGTATACGATTACCAGCCTATCAGGGTATCCATACATTCAAGACTGACAGCATAATCCTGTCAATGTCTACTTAGAAGGAAGTCCCATTGAGTGCACTTGGGCTTTCTTCCAAATAAGTGGGTATAGGATTGTAGCCTAAATACAGCCTAGCTTTGAAATAAGTGAATTGGATTATTTTTTATTCATTTTATAGATGGCAGAGGAAAAGTGTCTGATATCCCAAAGCACACACTGACAGCCTCTATGCCAATCCAAATATTTCCCAGCAAGTCTGTATCTCCTTGATCTTAATCCTATATCAATACAGACAATGAGGGAGGTAGTAAAATGCGGGACTTCTAGGCTGAAAGTCATTTTCTGTCTCTGCCTCCCTGTTGAAATAATTTGTTGCCCTGTCTTGCTGGCTTTAGGGGATTTACAATTAGATCAGTTTCACAAACAACCTGGATTTGCACCTACCTTTTGAAGTAGTAAGGGTGGTTGTGGTTGGGTTCCACCCCTCCTTCCATATTAACTTCAGCAATAAAAGTTGTGTGCTTCTTTTCCTTTCTTTGTGGCTGAGAGCTGAATTAAAAACACTGATACCAGCAACTACTTGAACTATAGCTCACTTTGGCCCATGTAAACATAAAGAGAACCAGCAGAGGAAAAGCTATCAGTGCAGGAGCTAGATAACCAAATTTCAGGCAAATGCCCACAGGTATGCAGGTGGGCGAGGGACACGAATGGCGCTGTGGTCTAAACCACCGAGCCTCTTGGGCTTGCTGATCAGAAGGTCAGCAGTTCGAATCCCTGTGACAGGGTGAGCTCCCATTGCTTGTTCCCAGGTCCTGCCAACCTAGCAGTTCGAAAGCAAGCCAAAAAGTGCAAGTAGATAAATAGGTACCACTCCAGCGGGAAGGTAAATGGTGTTTCTGAGCACTGCTCTGGTTTCAGTGTTCTGTTGCGCCAGAAGCGGCTTAGTCATGCTGGCCACATGACCTGAAAACTGTCTGCGGACAAACGCCGGCTCCCTTGGCCTGTAAAGCGAGATGAGCACAGCAACCCCAGAGTCATCTGTGACTGAACTTAATTGTCAGGGGTCCTTTACCTTTACCTTTTTGTGCAGGCAGTCAGTTTCCACAAGGATGGGTAGAACAAATTCTTCCTGCCCTGAAGGAGAGGAGGGAGGCATTCCTGCATGCCTCAACTCCAAGTGGATGAGGAGGCAAGATAGCCCTAATTCCCACCACTGGGTCCTGAAACCCAGGAGCTGCCCATCACCACCCACTCAGCTGACCTACTTCTTCCCTGCCTGCCAAAGTAACCAGTTTAACCAATCAACTGTTTAGCAAACCACCATTCAGTTCCATGCTGTGTGGAGAAGGTGAAAACACCAGTCTGCAGGGCTGACCAAAATTTCTACTATGCCCAAAGGTCAACACCATAGCCACACCACAAAAGAGGAACTGTTAATGGGTGCAACCACCAAAAAGAGGTAAGAGACCAGCCACATACGAACGAATTGCATGTCAACACAAATTAAGAATGGATAAATATGAAGAAATCTGGAAGGAATATTTAAGCGATAAGGCGGACGGCGGTGGGAAGTAGGGGGATGAGAGGTGGGGAAATATTGTTTAAAAGGTGCAGTCATAGGTATATCAGTACTCAAATCTGAAATGGTAAATTGTGTTATTAGTGTTATTGCAGTTTTTGTTGTATGTTTTTTGTGGTTGTTGTTTGTATTGAAAAAATGATTAAATATTTTTTTAAAAAGAGGTAAGAGAGTGGGAGCAGCTTGCACCTATATGCACTCAGTTACCTCGCTCCCCAAGTTGTCACACAGAGCACAGTGTGTCTGAGGGGAGCCCGCTTGCCCTTTAGGCAGGTGGCAGATGAGGCTTCCACCCTAACTCCTTTTTGGAAGGGGTGGGACCAGGTGGAAAAGGATTATTGTTATCCTTCAAGGAAGCAAAGTGTGATCTCTTCTAGCTCTTCACAGATTATAGCATCCATCTCCAGCCATCAGCTTCTAGGGACACTGGGGCAATTGACCAGTGAACTTATTGCACCTATTGCCCCATGCCTGTCTAAACACTTAGATGCCAAGCATGTCTGTGCATACCATCCCAAGTATACCAGCACCTGATTCTACAGTCTCCCACATTACAGCTGCAATTTCCCTAGCACACAATATCTATCCCCTTCACTGCAGGGGGGGATATTCACACCAGGCATTTGAACGCAGCCCTCAAAATGGCAACGAAACAAGTCTCAACATTTGCAAAACATTCCTTTATTAATAGAAATAAATTATTTTGTATAAAAATTTGCATGCGTCAACCATTGCATTTATCATTAGCACAACGCAGGGCTTCAATTCAGTCAGCCATCTTCACAAGGAACAAACTTCATCTTCTTATACAAGTTGAACAAGTGTGGAACGGGAATGGAAATTCTCACAATCACAAAAAAGTACTTACAAGTAGAACATCAGACATGGTTTTTTATTTCAACAGCATTTTTTTTCACAAGCTAACATTTTTTGTTTTCCTTTTGTGATTCACCTTCTTTCATGAGTAAACAGTTTGGACATTTGACACACAGTCATATAATATATTTCTGGGCGATTTCTCTCCCAACCCACCCGCCCCTCCTGCTTTGGGCTCAAGGTTAGTCTTTGTCCTTTTACAGCTTAGACTATGGTCTAGAGACATCTCAAAGGCTGAGTTCTCATGATGCTATAGTCAACGTTGTTCTTAAGTTCGCATCCTGCAAGTCTTCAGGTATGTTTGGTTTCCTCACTCAGTTTCCATGATTGCTGTAGCTGACATAAGTCGTCTTGCTAGAGGAAGCTGTGGGCAAAAACAAGCAAAGATCAGCCAAACAGGGAAAAGCTCTTCTTATGGATATGGAAAGAAGCTTAACAACCCTGTGAAATGTTTCGTGCTGGTGATGTGTCATGTCTTCAAAGAAACTGAACAGAATTAGGCATGGACATTAACCAGGGCTGCAGACAGACACAGTAGACAGGTTGTTCTTTTTGCTCAAGCTCAGGGATCACAGAGAGATTCTGGTCTCAGCAAAGGGCATCATGCAAACCCATTTCAACACAGTACTTGAACCAAATATACCTAGCATTGTGGGGCAATCCCAACAGTGGTGTCAGGGCTGCTTATTGGGGTGGTGGAATGGTGTGGCAGGGCAGTGGTGAAATCAAGGATGCAGCATGGGGGCTGCATGGGTGGAGCCAAACCAGCACTCCTGCTAGTATCCTGACCACACTGCCTCGGTAAGTGGCAGTATCACCCCATCAGGAAGGTGGCAACATAGCACCCTGATGACCACTTCCACCTGAACAGATCTTCCAGAAGTGACGTGGTTCGTCTCAGGAAGTTCCGCCAGTAGGGAATCTATGGAGAGAGAGAGCCTCATTCTGCTTCCCTCCAGCCATACTCCCTGGAATGGCTTGAGAGCTATGGGATTTGACATTGCACCCAGATAGGGTTGGAGGAGAAATTTGATTCAGTTGCCATTTAAATGCAAATCTATCAAATTCACACTGTGCAAATGTAAGAACTGAAAAACGGCCATCTTTTAAAATTCGTACTTATCTGAGTTTTGCTCTGCAATTCTCCAAGCAAGGTTCACAAATATTTTATTATTTAATTTATTTCATAAAGTTTATATACTGTAAAAAAAAAAGAGCAAAACTCAAAGCGGTTTACAAAAAAAGTATGCATTAGGGAAAAGTGTAAGGTCCGTATAGTTAAAGCCATGGTTTTCCCAGTAGTGATGTATGGAAGTGAGAGCTGGACCATAAAGAAGGCTGATCGCCGAAGAATTGATGCTTTTGAATTATGGTGCTGGAGAAGACTCTTGAGAGTCCCATGGACTGCAAGAAGAACAAACCAATCCATTCTTAAGGAAATCAGCCCTGAGTGCTCACTGGAAGGACAGATCGTGAAGCTGAGGCTCCAGTACTTTGGCCACCTCATGAGAAGAGAAGACTCCCTGGAGAAGACACTGATGCTGGGAAAGATGGAGGGCACAAGGAGAAGGGGGCGACAGAGGACGAGATGGTTGGATAGTGTTGTCGAAGTTACCAGCATGAGTTTGACCAAACTGCGGGAGGTAGTGGAGGACAGAGGTGCCTGGCGTGCTCTGGTCCATGGGGTCACGAAGAGTCGGACACGACTAAACGACTAAACAACAACAGGGAAAAGTGTACCCCCAAATGAATATAGTATACAAAAATGCATTATATTAGGGGAAACTGCTTGCAAAAATGTGTAGTCGAAACAGCATATAAAAATGCATTTCGTAGGAAAGATTTGCACAAAAATGGTGATTAGTTTTGATGAGGATCAAATAGAGAAAAGCACACCACTGCAGAAATTTGGAGAACTGGATTTAAGATTGGAAAAACGAGAAACTGAGAGAACCTGAATGAATATCTCAGGGCACTCCCAGAAGCAGCCAGCAGGGAGCTTTGCAGAAAACGTTGCACCACTGCAACCAGTGCAGGACATTTTTAAATAGTTAAAAAGGAAGAAAAATGGGAAAGCACTTGGCCACATTGTAAAGTATATGTGAGGTAAGCAGCAACCCTCTCCTGAAAATTATAGAGAAATTTCTCCATCTTGGGATTTTTCAGAAAACTTAGTTTAACTCCACTTACCCAATGAAGGAAATTTTCTGCACTGCTTGTGTTCAGTCTTCCCATTTAAAATGTTATTAAAAGAAGAAGTAACAAGTCCTCCTGAGCCTATGGCTTCTTAGGGTAGTAATGAACCTAAATTAACAGCACTCCTAAGAATTTGTGCGTGATATCTGAAAAGTTGGTCACATTCTTGTCAATTTCATTTCGTGGTTTTAAAAGGGAGAGGAAGAAAACACTGACTACCAGTGTACCCAGCTTTCCTCTTCTCTCTTTATTTCATGAACATCTTCTCAAGCATCATCCACAATTTACTATAATGAGCTTACTGCTTCTGTTTGGGGATTTGAAAGCCTCAGCAGCTGGTATCTTGGTTTTAAAGACTGTGGGCAATTCACAGTTGAAATACGAATCACACTTGGCAAGCATAGGTGACCAGAGATGGCTGTATATTTGGCACAATAAACTCGAGGAACTAACAGACTTTTAAAAGATCAGTTTAGTCCTTTGGAATAATATAAAGAGAAATCAAAATGACATGCAGCTCTCTTGAATCGAAAGCAGGCATTTCAATAATCAGGCTGTCTCCCAAGCAAGTGGGTAATAGGGGTGGTAACGAAGTTTTACTCAAGAATAGACCCATGGAGCTAACTTAGTAATGTTCCTTAATTTGAGTGACTCTGCTTTGAGTAAAGATTAGTTGAATACCACCCTACGATTGCAGTCAGTGAATTGAGAACTATATATATTGTACAGGAGTGACTAACTCATAGCCTGCCAGATTTCACTATACTACATCAGCCCTAGCTAACATGACCACAGGTTCAAAATTCATGGTATAATATAGCTCATCTACACTTAAAATACACAGGGTGTCTGTTAAAGATATAAGTTTAATATGCATAAAATGTAATGTTTGTATGCATTGATGTTTAAAGAATACATGTAAAGCTTTACATTTGCAAAGAGAATTTTGCATTAAGGAGGAGGTTTCACTCTGGCAAATGCGGCAGAAAAGGGTGGATATTTCAATTTTGGGTTAATTGATGACTTATCCTAGAAAACTGCTATAAATAAGAGTGTATGAATGGAGTCCCCTGCTTAAGCATTCAGACACCACAGCAGGTCCGGCCAGATTTCTAACAGAATGAAACTACTACTAGAACACGTTAAACATGTTGGCCATTTTATACGCAAGAAAATCAGCCTTATTTTGCTCTACACAGTTGCTAAGCAACGCATGCACAAAGGCCCAGTTTGAATCCAGGGCTCATTGGATGCAACCATAACTGTTAATCAGTTCTGCACCCTGCACCTTGCTATTTCACCTACTAACTGCTTGAAAACTCTAAGGAAAGAAACAAACAAACCTTAGCCTAACCTTTTTGGAGCATTTACCTGTTGTCACTGTTCTGACAATGATAACAATACTATGAAGAAAGCAAGGATCCTCATGAGTTTGGAATAATCCTAGCCTCACAAAGCAGTTTGGGGAGGGTGACATGAGAACCTTTGAACCCAGCCCTGTCCTCAAGGAGCTGGGATCGAAGGGTGCATGGGGTGCTCACAGGCCCTCCACAGGCCACTTTGCGAGGCTGAGATCTGATCAGAGTCCAGCCTCGCAAAACATCACAGGGCTGGTTCAGGGAGGGTGGTGTGAGCAGCGTCCCACCCCTCCCGAGAAAAATGTGCCCGGGGCAATCACCATGGTAGCCCCCCCCCACGCTACAACCACAGGCAATGGAGCAATTGTTGGGCCCAAATGGTCTTGTGGGCCCCAATGCTAAATGTTTCAGGGATGATGAAAATTAAGAAGATAAGGAGTCCAGCTGGGTCAGACCCATTGAGTCCAGAACCCTGCTTCCTGTAGTTGGATGCCCACTCAAGAAAGACATGAAGGCAACAGTACTCTCACAGTGTTGCTCCCTGATGGAACTTAAAAGGCCTTTTTAGCAAATAGTTAGCATGTGGGCTGGGGGACCAGTTGCACAACTGATCCAGGATTTAGAGCTAGATGAGTTTATATCATAAACATCACTGCTCAGGGAGAAACACCGAGTTTCAAAGCAATTTCAAAATGCACTACGTTATAAAAATACATTGTAAAAGTGCTGTTGTGCCCTTTAGGTCCCAAGAATCATGACAGAGTCAGGAACCGAACCTAGAAGTCTGTTTAAGCACACCTATGTGCAACTAAACCCCAATGCTATCATACCCCATTGAGATCATATTCCACTAAACGCATGTTCTCAACCTGACTGTTGAGTTTCATTCCCTCCACGGCACCACGCTTCCCCTCGCCCCGTCACCGCAAATGATGTCATTGCCGCACAATGCCGTGACTGCCACTGCAAAAGTAATTTGAGACCTGAGGGTCACCAACTGTTAGCAAGAAGGAATATTTTCTAGATGGTATTCTGAGTACTATTACAGCTAGCTGGTTTCAAAGAGCAGCTTTCAAGAAACTCAGCGATAAGTGTGCTGGTGCCTCTAAAAAGTTTCTGCAAATTATTTTGGCAGCAGGGAGTAAAGTTAAGATGGTCTAATAGCTACAGGATGACTTTTGAAAAAAGCAAGAGCCAATTCTGAGTTGCCTGTCTTTCAGCCAAGACAGCTCAATTACACCATGGAGGGATGGGGGGGACTCCCGAGAATGGGGATGTGTTGCCTTTTCTAATCTTCCTGCTTCTCAAGCAGTAAACAACGAGGATCAACACCCTGAAGGCAGGCACTGAAGATGAGCTTTAAAATCATATCAATGTTTTGGGGCTGAAGCCAAGATAAGACTACAGTAAAGCACAAAAACACTTTGCTGCGCATCAAGCTACTGGATGGAATAGGTTTGCTTCCAGTTGTCATTCAGAAATCACATCTAGAGAGTGCTTATACTAGATTCCTCCTGCCAACCTAGCAGTTCGAAAGCACGTCAAATGCAAGTAGATAAATAGGTACCGCTCCGGTGGGAAGGTAAACGGCATTTCCGTGCGCTGCTCTGGATTGCCAGAAGTGGCTTAGTCATGCTGGCCACATGACCCAGAAGCTGTATGCCGGCTCCCTCGGCCAATAAAGTGAGATGAGCGCCACAACCCCAGAATCAGCCACGACTGGACCTAATGGTCAGGGGTCCCTTTATCTTTATACTAGATTCAGCCACTCCCATCTAGCATGTAGATAGGGAACTCACTCTCTGAGTGTTGGTCCTCATGAAACCAAAACAGCAGCATTCACACACAATAGCAAGGCTTTTAGAAAACTTGGGGCAATCCTAAGGTTTGCAGAAACACTCATATATTTTTTTTAAAAAATAAAATAATAAACCCAAGCCTTTAAAAAAAAAAAGCTTAATAAGGATGGA
Organism: Podarcis siculus; assembly: GCA_034642415.1. NCBI lineage: Eukaryota > Metazoa > Chordata > Lepidosauria > Squamata > Lacertidae > Podarcis > Podarcis siculus. The sequence goes on along the minus strand of JAXCMG010000071.1, from coordinate 2,686,654 downwards.
GCATATTCAGTGGGTGTTCAGCACTGACAGGCTGTCTATTTTCCTTTGTATTCATTCTGGGCCTCTGAGACATTTGTGAGAGAAACCGAGACATTTTTACCTTCCCATACTGGCATATGAAATCAAGAAAGCTTAATGATTAGTAACTGCATTGTGATTAACTGATCAATATTGTTGCGTTCCTGATTGCCTTTTTTAAAAAAAGCAAGCTGCTTTGAGGGTGGCTCCCCCCTCCTCATAAAACAGTGGCCGTTATTTTGATGAATAATAATGATGATAAAAATCTTAATGCCAAGCATTGCCAGTTTCCTTTGGTGTCTGTAATTCTTCCACAGCATCCAAATGTCTGGAAGGTACGGCTGCTTCCACCATAGCGTACACTTCCTACATTTCTCCCTGCCACGCAGCCATTGAAGGAACAGGAGCAAACTTCAAGATCTGCTGTCACCAACTCCATTCTCTCTTTAGCCAGTGCTTTTCTTTTTTCTGGTGAAATGCAATGGTAAGCAGCAGCACTACCATATTTTGTGGGGGGAAGGAGGCAAGAGGGCTCTTGAACCCCATCAGTGCATCGTGCCTCCTCCCCCAAGCCCTGGAAGCGTTTGGCCAGTTTAGGAGTGGGTTTTGGGAAGGTGGATAGAGGCTTTCAGACCCTTCAGAGCATCACATCTCCTTTCCCCAACCTGGGAAATTTTTTCCCAGCTTAGGGAAAGAGGCGCAATGCTCTGACAGGATCCTAGAGCCCTGCTGCCTCCATTCCTACGGGACCGCCTCTCCCGGTATGCCCCACGGAGGACCTTAAGGTCCATAAATAGCAACACCCTAGAGGTCCCGGGCCCTAAGGAAGTCAGATTAGCCTCAACCAGAGCCAGGGCCGTTTCAGCACTGGCTCCGGCCTGTTGGAACGCTCTGTCTCATGAGACCAGGGTCCTGCAGGATCTGATTTCTTTCCGCAGGGCCTGTCAGACAGAGGTGTCCCCCCTGGTCTTTGGCTTGGAATCAACTTGATCCCCTTCCCCTCTTTCCTTGTTCCTTCTGTGATGGAACTCCTATTTGGGGACTTCCCTGGGGTTTTTTTTCTGGCCCACATAGGACCAGTCTGGATAGCTGGCCTTGGTGAAGATTTGACATTTTCATCCCCCAAAAGTTTTTGATTTGTGATTCTACTGAAATGAGGCTGCATTTTAATGTTGTATTTTAATCAATTGTTTTTATACCTGGTGTTAGCCGCCCTGAGCCCGGTCTTGGCTGGGGAGGGTGGGGTATAAATTATTATTATTATTATTATTATTATTATTATTATTATTATTATTATCCCAAAGCTGGGCAGGTTGAAGCCTCTTCACCTGGGCAGCAGCTCTCAGGTAGGTGGGTGGATAAGGGAGCAGCAAGCAGCTAACCCGCTCTCACTGCCCAGTCTTGGTATCAGGCCACACCCCTCACCCTCCCTTGACTACAGGAACTATTTTTTTTTCCTACGGAAAAAAGCACTGTCTTTACCTGGTATGTTTATGCCTCATTTAAAAGAAAGATCATAATAAACATTATAATTCATGCTTCATGCTTCCATATCTGCAATACCGAGGGCTGTTTACTTTGTTTCAAAGCATATCCTTTTCTCATATCAAATTATGAATCATTGCTAAGCCTACAAAATCCAGAGAACCGGAATTTTCAGATTTTACCAATAGCCTTTTGTGATTTGGGGATCGACAACACTGGATAATTTTGTTGTTGCTCTGACAGTTGTAAAAGCATGCTATCGGAAACAAACCTTTTGCATTTTAAAATACTTTTTTTCTTTATTTTTTTTCTCTTTTACCAAGCATGCAACAAAATGCAGACCTCAATGTGGTGAAGGCCAATTCATCTTTTGTATTTAGGCCTTTGACTTTGCCCAGATCTATTTTGCCTTTTTAGATAAGTATGCAGGCAAATAAATGTCATATAACATGCTATGACAACATGCTCCCATAGAGTGCAATGACTAACCTACTTGAAAGAGTTATTTCGAGATGTGCCAGGATTCATGAACCAATTCCAGAAGGGGAAGACCCAGCTTTTCTAATTGCATATTTTGCTAGTTGGTGATGAAATTTGCATATGAGTACCTAGAAAATGGGACGCGGGTGGCACTGTAGATTAAACCACAGAACCTAGGACTTGCCGATCAGAAGGTCGGCGGTTCAAATCCCCGCGATGGAATGAGCTCCCGTTGCTCGGTCCCAGCTCCTGCCAACCTAGCAGTTCGAAAGCATGAAGTGCAAGTAGATAAATAGGTACCGCTCCGGCGGGAAGGTATACAGTGTTTCCGTGCGCTGCTCTGGTTCGCCAGAAGCGGCTTAGTCATGCTGGCCACATGACCCGGAAGCTGTACGCCGACTCCCTTGGCCAATAAAGCGAGATGAGCGCCGCAACCCCGGAGTTGGCCATGACTGGACCTAACGGTCAGGAGTCCCTTTACCTTTACCTTTACTTAGACAAAAGACAATGGATGAATTTACAGATAGTCCCTTACCAATTGTTAACTTGAAATGGTGTGTGCATATTATCACTTGGGAAGTTGGTTTTCTGTGTTATCTTACCGAGCTTTTAGCATTCCTCTGCTTCTCAATATTTTTTATCAGGTGTAGAAGTGCCAAGCATATTCCCTGGCTAATGCATAGTCAGTGCTAGCCTGAAGGGAAATTGCTCAGGTGTAGTTTCCAATAGGTAATGGGAAGTCTGACTGAACAGTGTCACTAGCCTCCATGTTGAAAACACATGAGTAAGGCAACATTCTTCAGACTAGTGTGTAGCACCATCAAGAGGGTTGATCTTGCGTCTTTGTGTAATAAGAATGAATGCCTGAAGGAGCATCACTTAGAACAGTGCTCTCCAATCTTTCTTCCTAACACACAACACTTACAAATTTATGAGGGTCTTGGTGGGAAACTTAATGATTTTTCTGTCTATTGTTGCAACTGTAATGTTCCATATATGATTTTTAATTATAGTTTTGTAGCTTCTTTTATACCGCATTATATTCTAATTCAGGCTTCCTCAACCTTGGCCCTCCAGATGTTTTCGGCCTACAACTCCCATGATCCCTAGCTAGCAGGACCAGTGATCAGGGATGAAAGGAATTGTAGTCTCAAAACATCTGGAGGGCTGAGGTTGAGGAAGCTTGTTCTAATACAATATGAATTCCATAGAATATATAAGAAATAAAAGACGCTATTAAAATACAATTAAAATGTGAATGCTTCATGTGATAGATGTGCCATCTCCCATCTTCAACCACAAATCTATAGACATACTGTGGACCCCCTGAATGAAGCTTGTAGACCTCTGGTGGTCTGAAGACCACAACTCAGGAGCCCCTGACTTAAGGAGTTCCTGTTGGTCTTCGTCACTCACTAAGCCAGCATTTTTCTTGTCCTAGAAAGAATAAACCAGCTACTTATTGCAACATGGCAAAGCCAAGGTTGCACTTAAGATGGTGGATTGAGGGAGGGGAAGATGATGCTCAAATTTTAGAATTATTCAGAAGGTCATAAGGTGAGATAAGGATGGCATTACCTACACAGACTTGTAAAAAGTATATGTAGGGATAACACCACCAATAAATGCAATATTGGCATTTGAAAAGCTCTAGAGGGCGTTTGCAATACAGCTTTGCAATAGTGAAATAAGAAGCCCATCATCACGATATAATCAGATCAAGGTTAAAGCTTTTTTTGAAGTGGAGTTTTTCCCCTAAAATGATCATTTTTAATTTCTTTTGCTACAGATTTTTTTAAAAAGCACCTTAAAAAATGGGTACATGATTTTTGGCACACCTCTATGTTCATGCAGGTCAAGCCAAGAAAAAATGTGGTTTATTAAACATTCCTGTGAACGTACATCTATTAGGAAGTGCTGCCACTCTTGACCATGGTTAAGTCTACGGATGACTTACTGTTGGTTTCAAGACTTTCACAAAGTTCAGTTTTGACCTCGCCATTTGGTCTGTCGTTTCCCTTTTGGATCAGCTTGCTTTGCATTGTGGCTGCTGTGACTACAGCTTTGAAACTCCTCTTCCTTTTCTGAACATTTTGCTCTGGATGAAAAATGATAATATAAACCTTGGGCATGTAGAGCATGCCTAGAGACACAGAAGCACTTAAACTCATGGATATTGTAAGGGTCGTTGTCTGGATGTACATCTGGAAAAGAGAAAACATGATACAATTAGTGCCAGTCGGGCTAACAGAGGAGACAGGGAAACACAGAATTGTTCACGGGAGAAGACACTCCAAAACAAAACCATACAGGCCTAATAAGGTTAAAAAGTACCACTCAAGTGTTATAGTGTTGCAATTTCATGGCATTGCTCAGATATTCTGCTACTTTCAATAAAGCCATTTCCGAGCTTGGGAGGAGAGGGTGTTGCGGGCTACCCCCTCCCACACATGCGGGGGGCTGGCCTTTTGTCCCCGCAAGACCCAGGGAATCCCCGGGTGTGCCTGCTACCCGGCCCACCAATTGGCAGGCGGGGGAGGCGTGGCCTAACCTACTTAAGGCCAGGCACACCCCGGGATCTCCCTCTTTCCCCCCTTGCCAGCTGTGAGGTTTTTTTCCCATCCCACCCACCCTTAGGCTTAGCTAGCTATGACCTTGCTATGGACTCCGGTTGGTCGCCGCAAGGGGCCTGGTAGGAATTTTTCCAAGTTGGCGCACTTCCAGCCTTTTGGTTTTTTCACCTACCTCATAGCAAACATCACAACTTCCGCGGTTTTGGCGGTTAGGCATTGGCAGGGGTTTATTGTTATGCAAATGAATGGGGGGGAGGAAGCACCATCACCTTCCCCCAAGGTAAAGGGGTAGTCCGGTAGAGGACTCCGGGGGGCGTTGCCTTGTCCGAAACCTAGGGAGGTAAGGGCCTCCGGCACGCCCCCGAGCGGTGACACCCGTGGGATCCTAGTTGGCGTACTTCAACAGGACTCCCATGGCTGGTGGATAACCCTTCCTGGTCCCCATGCCGGGTAGTCAATAGGAGCCAATGCCTAAGGCCAATACCTTTCAATTCTGTAATCAATAAAGTTGTGGCCTTTTACGCCCATTAACCTTAAATAATGTGTCTGGTGTCTTCATTTCACATGGGGGAGGGGACTTGCCACGCAAAATATATTCTGCAGCTGTTCAATAAAAAGGAATGCCTGTAGGAGTCAGAGCAATTTAACCTCTTGCCAGAAGCTCGGCTCTTCCCTCGCCGGTCCTGGAAGGAGCCTTTAGAAAAGTCCCGTATGCTCAGAGACTTTGCACCTGTCCATTGGGAGAGATAGGAAGCCCAGAACACTTGTTCTTCAGATGTCCCTTTTATGAAGAGGCACATAGTAAGACCATTGATCCCCTACTGGTGAGGCACGCCGACCTCCCGCAAAAGCAAAAATTTGACCTTTTCCTGTTAGGCAAAGATCAGAAGATGACCTGGATGGTCGCCAGATTCTGTGTACAGATCTGTAGGCCATCTCCCAACTCAAACTACGTCATGAAAATCCCCAAACTCGGTTCCATGGGTGACTCTGGGTCAACTCCCTACGATAGTTTATTGTTGTCAATTGTTTTAATTGTCTGTTTTTCTTCTGTGTCTGAACCCCCAAGTGTGTTTTATAAGCTGGTCTCTGAATGTAATATATTATTTTAATCTTAACCTCTCCTTCGGCAGTGGTGACGCATGGAAAACATTAAGGTTGAAAATGCTCATTGTGTGTTGCTTCTTATGGGAAACTTGTGACGTCACACCTTTAATAGACTGTATTTGAGTTAGTGTGGCATGGTTGTTAGATTGTTAGAATGACTTGGACCAGGGAAATCAAATTCCCACTCAGCTATAACTGGGCCAGTTATTATTTTTCAGCCTAATCAACCTCACATTTCTGTTGTGACCATAAAACAGGGAGCGGGGAAAACCATGTATGCCACCTTTAGCTCTCATTTTGGACACCTCTCTCTAAGTGCAGAGGGTAAAACATCATCAGGGCTACCTCATGTGTGTGTGTAAACACTAAGACTGTATAACGATGCTGGAATAAAAGTGGTTTAAAGCCATGCAGGTGTGACTCTCCTTTTAAATTGTATAATTTCCTGCTGAAGAAGAACTTTTGCGATTGTAACTCATTTGGCCCCTTCAGTATCTCTTTATCCATGCACAATATTGTTTCAGTATTAGGTTTGTCAATGTTAGTTATTGCCGGCCGAATATTGGTAGGTATTTTAGTTCAACATTTATATTTAGATTTACCTTGACATTTTTTGTTCATTTGGTAAAGCTATGAACCCCATTCATTTACTCTTCCCTTTCATCCACCCAATATTCCAGCTGGCCAGGCGTATCTACCACTGGTACAACAAAGTGCTACGCATCTCATCCTGAATCACACGCTAGACTTGTCATTGTGTGTTGCTAATCATAGCAGCAATGAAAGAGACAGTTTTAAACCACACAATTCTGTTTTATAATTATTTTTCACAGCTAGAAATGATGGAACGTCTTACTATGGCTCTCCATGACTTAAGCAGAACTCCCTTAGAATTTCTGTATACCCTGTGAGTGAAAAGGAGGGTTATCATGAAAGCCATTCCATGCCCTTATTGATAAGGTCTCAATGATATTCTATCTTGTCTGCTGTGTTTTATGGCACAATGAACACTCACACAGTAACCTAAAAGTGCTTTGTAAAGATATTCTGTCAGTAATAATCCCAAACCTTCTTTTCAAATGCTTTACTGGAGCTGGTGTTCTGTCAAAGTTAGACCAGAAAGAAAGATGAGGTGATAAAAGGTGTAATGTAACCCGAATAACAGTACATTTTTTTAGTGCTCTTTGTTGCAAGATGAACAGTTTTCAATTTCATATTTTATTTTTCATGACTATATAGACCAGGGTTTCCAGCTGTTTTTGGACTACGACTCCCTTCATCCCTTGTTAGCAGAACCAGTGGTCAGGGATGGTGGAAATTGCAGTCCATAAACAGCTGGAGACCCTGATATAGACCATTAGCAGATGGCAAGATGGGGCACTACTGCTCACCTGATCTTCGCTTGGTCGCCTTGCTGTTGCTTATCAGGAGGTAGAGAGAGAGGGAGAAGATAGTGATGAGGGAAGCGCGGTGCAAACACATCCATTTGTTCCATCACTGCATTTGCACAGCACTGACCTCACCACCATTCAACTTTCCCCCTCTGCCTCCTGGTAAGAAGAACAAACCATAGCTGTCAACTTTCAGATTTAAAAATAAGGGATCAGCAGCCTCGAAAATAAGGGATCAGCAGCATAGCTGTCAACTTTCGGATTTGAAAATAAGAGATCAGCAGGCTCACCTGTCCCGGAGACAGTCTATGGGATATCTAACAATCCGGGATAGCAGTGGGAAACGGCGCTGAAATAAGGGAATTTCCCACACACAAAAAGGGAAGGTTGGCAGCTATGGGACAAACCTAGCCAATCAGAGGTCAAGTGAGCAATGGTGCCCCAACACACCTTCCACTACTGTTACAAAAAACCAATATTTTTCATTTTAATATCTTTAGGTAGAAAGTCTTAAGACGCTATAGTTTCACACATAAAGATAACCACTGACACACACATTCTCAACAGCTTCGGCACAGAGAATATGTAGATGGGCCTCTGCTTAGGTAAACTGCTGTGTGTTGAAACAGAACTGGAAATAGGGTAGCATTGGAAGCGAAAGGAAGCTGTCACTTTATATCATGTTCTTTCCTTTGTAGAAAAACCTTTGCATAGATGCTTGTACTAGAAAGTGGCTTTCCTTAGCAGCCTGATGCAAAGTACCATGTAATTTGCTTTTAACATTTGATTGAATTTGTATCCTCTTTGATTGTTTTCTACCTGGCAGATGAAGCCAATGTTATGTTTTAAGCTTTTTTAATTACTTTGCATCGTAGGTGGTTTTTGTGAGTGCCTGCCTTAGCTTTGAAAATAAACTGTTTCAGCAAATAAGGTGGTTGTTGTTGTTTATAAAAGCAAAAAATCAATAACCTCAATGCACAAAGACAGTTCTGTTTAATTCACTATTAAGCTCTGAATGACACACTCTGAATTAAGGTCCTTGCTGTGTCATACTGTACTCCATATGCAGTAGGGGCGTGCTTAATTGAAACCAACCGAAATGTTGCAAAATGGTAAGCTAGCAGACCCTTCCTCAGCCAGGGTGTTAAACTAAGACAGGGGTAGGCAAACTAAGGCCCGGGGGCTGGATGTGGCTCAATCACCTTCTAAATCCGGCCCGTGGACAGTCCACGAATCTGCGTGTTTTTACATGAATAGAATGTGTGCTTTTATTTAAAATGCATCTCTGGGTTATTTGTGGGGCATAGGAATTTGTTCATCCCCCCCCCCCCAAAAAAAATATATAGTCCAGCCCACCACATGGTCTGAGGGACGGTGGACCGGCCCACAGCTAAAAAAGGTTGCTGACCCCTGAACTAAGACTAGAGAGGGTTGAAAAGTATTGCTGTTAAGGGCCACAGATATTGCTAGCAGAGGTAATGATAGAGACTGCTTGTTGTTGTTGTTTAGTCATTTAGTCGTGTCCAACTCTTCGTGACCCCATGGACCAGAGCACGCCAGGCACTCCTGTCTTTCACGGCTTCCCGTAGCTTCATCAAACTCATGTTCATAGCTTCGAGAACACTGTCCAGCCATCTCGCCCTCTGTTGTCCCCTTCTCCTTGTGCCCTCCATCTTTCCCAACATCAGGGTCTTTTCCAGGGAGTCTTCTCTTCTCATGAGGTGGCCAAAGTACTGGAGCCTCAGTTGCAGGATCTGTCCTTCCAATGAGCACTCAGGGCTGATTTCCTTAAGAATGGATAGGTTTGATCTTCTTGCAGTCCACGGGACTCTCAAGAGTCTCCTCCAGCACCATAATTCAAAAGCATCAAGTAGAGACTGCAGTCACTTCCAAAAACAGCAGTTAGTTCAGAACACAGCTGCAAGATTACTAGCTGGGAGCAGGGTGTATTGTAAGGATGTGTGGCCAGATGTGCTTAGAATCCTCTCCTTGATCCTCCAGTAAAGATGATGTCATCTTTACCCAAGAGTAGGGCTGCCAGCAGGGAAAGGAAGCATCACACACCCAGCTTCCTGTCAGTGGCCCTGCAACATCAACTTTGTTGGACTGGTCATGTTGTGCGGCTGTCTGATTATCATCTTCCAAAGCAACTACTCCATTCTGAACTTAAAAATGGAAAGCGTAATGCTGGTGGTCAGCAAAAGAGGTTTAAGGACTGTCTCAAGGCAAATCTCAAAAAATGTAGTGTAAACACTGACAACTGGGAAACACTGGCCTGCGAGCGCTCCAATTGGAGAACAGCCTTTACCAAAGGCTTTGAAGACTCGAACTCAGGATGCAAGGGAGACCTCTGCTAAGAGGAAGGCACACTTGCCAAATCCACACTGTGATCAACTTCCGCCCGGAAACCAATGTCCCCACTGTGGAAGGATGTGTGGATCCAGAATTGGCCTCCACAGTCACTTACGGACTCATTGTTAAAACTGTGTTTATGGAAGACAATCTTACTCGGCTACAAGTGGTCACCAAAGAAGAAAGAAGAACACTTTGTGGTGTGAGTGGACCGCTGGATTGGCTCTGGCATTATGCCTGCACTTAAATCCCTACTATCTTCCCCCTCACAGAAAGCTCAGCAAAGATGTTGACCAGCTGCTGACTAAAAGTATAAAGTAAAGGATTGGAGCTGCAATAGACTGCCTCAGGAGGTGGACTTGTCTTCAGTGGAGTTATTTAAGCAGAGGCTGTCAGGGATGGTGTAGCTGCATCCTGCACTGGAGATTCTGCATCAAGCACGGAGTTTGATTAGATGACCTTCAAAGTCCATCCACTTCTCTAATTCTATGAATAGTTTGAGACAACTTCACCTTGCCTTCGTATAATGAGACCCAAGAGGACATGATCACTTCCTCCCAAGGTTCCCAATACATCCACTTCATTGATTAGTTCCCCCTTGTTGTGAGGACCACGTCTAAAACAGATTATCCCCTTATTGCTTCTTCCACCTTCTGGGAAATGAAATTGTCAGCAAGGCAATTAAGGAATTTGTTAGACCTTACATTCTTGGCAGAGTATGCATTGGGGTAGTTGAGGTTTCCCATGACTATTGTATCTCTTCTTTTTGAATGCTTGGTAATCTGCTGTAGAAGGCATCACCCAAGTCTTCAGTCTGGCTTGGAGGTCTACAGCAGACACCCACAGTATGGTCACTGTTGTTTCCTTCTCCTACAATTTTTACCCATATACTCTCAATCTGCCTTCCATGCCCCAGGTCCTAAACTAATGAGGATCTAAATAACAAAATGTATCCTCTGCTCATGTGAACCATCCTACCAACTTTTCGTCATTGGAAGATACCTTTTTCTCAGGCCTGCCTGAGATTTAGTTAGCTGGCATGGAAATGACAGGGCCTTCTTACTAGTGGGCCCCAGGTTGTGGAATTCCTTTGTCCAAAGCATTTGGAAGAACCTTTAGGCACTAAGCAAATACTTTGACTTCCAGCCATTTGCTCTGAAACGGTTCATTCATTTGAAGACATCTTCGTGTTGTTATTTTTTGGGTGCTTTAGTGTGTTTGCAGTTCTTATGACTAATTGCTTTGTTTTATTATAAGTTTTGCATGACTATTATGAGTAATAGAAGCCCCGGGGGGCTTCAGTTGTAGAATTGAAAGGCAGGGTATAAATATTTTAATAAACTCAGAGAAAATGAGAAGACAATTCCTCAATTACTCTTAGGGTTGTTCTTGTTGCTGTGTACTTGTCAGGGAAAACAATTAGGCTCAGATATTATTTCCCACTTAATACTAAGCAATTTACAAAACTTTTAATAGAGGACACTAGTTCTAATCTGCCCACATTCACATTATTAGCATGAACGTGTCCAATAACAATGTGAATTAATTACATTATCATTTGAGATTTTAAGCCAAAAATGCATTTGTACCCAATACACACTGTTAATTAATCCAGTCTGCAGGTACATGTGCTGAATGCTAATTAAAAGTGTTGCCCACAGAGTAAATCAACAAGGAAATTTGGCAGATGGGAAGCCTCTCAAAATAAATTCAAATAGACTGGCGAATCTTCAAATGCAGTGCACCTAAAAATAAGGGAGCTAACTTTTTGGAATATTCAAAAGCCGGGACATCAGCCTGGAAAGCTGTAAATTGTTGGTTTCATATTCACAAGCTAAAAAATATAGCTTGGACCTGAGATGCATTAATAAAATGAAGTTGGTGTTGAGTTTGGTTTCTCTGTCTCCACATTTTTAAGAACATTTTTGTCGAATTCCATAGTTATTAATGAGTGCAATCACTACTACTACCACTACTACTAGTAGTAGTGTTCAATTTATTATCCATCCTTCACAAGTAGGTCGCAGGATGGGTTACAGCAATCTAAAATTCAGCATTAAAAACAGTTAAAACAAATCAAATTCAGAAGAATAGGGTGAGCCCCCCAAAACACATATCTCAAGTGTCAAAGGTGTGTGTCTTCAGCATCTGATGAGAGTTGTATTACACATGTGCCAAACACACCTCTGTGAGATAGGAATGATGCCAAAAGAATTAGTTTCCTTCTTTAGCAATAAAACTTAGAGCATGTATCTTGATTGGAAATGCTTTTTTAATATTCACTCATCTTTGCTTCTTTCTTACAAAGGCCCCCACATTAATATTAACTCTGTTTTTCTTCTCCAAAGCCTTTACCTGGGAGGAAATCCAGGAATGAATAATAAGGGCATGTAGAATACTAATACTATCAGAAACATCCTTTCCATTCTGTAATCATTAACCTGATAAGAGCTTTGGTTCGATGTGATGTGCTTGTTTATTTATTGCATATGGCACTAGTGTTAAAGTTCACGTGCTTGATATCGTATCCTATTAAATGAAGTACGTTTTTTTTTCACTTGGGAGGGGGTAATTTTGTTGAGCATCTTCATGGCATAATTAAGCTGCTCTCCTGTGCAAAACGATGGATGCTGAAATCAGTAGCAGCTGGTTATCCCAACGGCTGGGTAAATGCAGGGCAGTTTCGCATTGGCAAACACAGCCAATGTATTGTGTTAATGGCCATGGCGTCAGGCAGAAGAAAAAAAAGCAGCTAAAATTAATCAAGAAAAAGAAAAACAAATAACACCCTCTCGCCTTTGGCATTCTTTTCACTTTCAGTGCTCCCAAAGATCATGCTTAATTGCTGTTTTGTTGGTAAATGCAGTGCTAAAGTCACCAGTAATTTAGGGAAAGTGACAATGTGGGGAGACGCAGTATGTTTGTTCATATATGCTGCTTCTGCTCCCCACCCCAGTGATGGATCTAGAACAGGGCTGCCCTATGTGATTTTCCCTCCAGATGTTGTGGACTACGACCTCCACCGTCTTTGACTATTGGCTATGCTGGCTGAGGCTGATGGGAGCTGTCTTCCAAAACATCTAGAGCAGTGGTCGGCAAGTTTTTTGGGGGGTGGGCTGGTTCACCGCACCACAAACCTCCTTGTTGGCTGGAGTGTGTGTGTGTGTGTGTGTGTGCGCACATGCACACATGGCAGAGGGGGCTTCTCTCCCCCCTCCCTCCCCCAGCCCCTCCCGTCCCCCTGCCTACTTAGGGTGTTGCCAAGAGGCAGAGCTGATGGTGGCGGAGGAACGAGCAGCCCAAAAGGGCTGCTTTCGGGCTGCTCATTCCTCCTCCTCCTCCGCTGCCACCAGCCTCTGCCACTCGTAAGGGCAGGCACAGGAGCAATGCTGTCAACGTTCCCCCTTTTTTAAGGGAAATTCCCTTATTCTGAATGGGATTCCTCGCAAGAAAAGGGAAAAGTTGACAGCTATGCACAGGAGCCATGCTTGGCAGAGTGGTGGCATGGGCGGCGGCGGCAGCGGCAGCAGTGGCAGACAGCTTGCTCTGATGAGGGGCTGCTGGAAATGCACTTGGCCAGCTCAGCCCAGCCCAGCCCCCTTCCTCCTCTTGGCCATACACAGCCGCCGCTCTCCCATTGGCCAGGGTCTCAAACCTTAGCAGGTGATTGGCTGGCAATTTGCTGCACCAGGAGGGAGGAGGGAGGAGGTTCTGCCACGGTGGGGGGGTGGAAATGTTGGCGGGGGAAAATGAGGTGCCAGTGCTGTGAAAAAACAACAACCACAGAATCCCCATGCCAATCCACGGAACCGGCCATGGGCCTTAGGTTGCTGACCTCTGATCTAGAGCGTACCAGGTTAGCTACTACTGCTGTAGAAGCTGTGAACACCTTAAAACTCTAGCAAATGCTGAAGATGCTTTGTTGGATTGTTTCATATGAGAGGGTTTGCAAAAAGTCTCCAAAACATTTCTTCAGAGTCCAGTCTCAGAGAGTTACACCAATAAAACAGTCCTTCATTACTGCAGGATGAATATTTGCCCTTTTTTTAATGCAACAATCACTGATCACTTTAACGGTCCATTTAAAACATTGCTTTTGGCATTTCACGTGCTCTTAGTCCAGAGTTTCCCAGACTTGGGTCTCCAGCTGTTGGGACTACACTTCCCATCATCCCTGACCACTGGTCCTGCTAGCTAGGGATGATGGGATTTGTAGTCCCAACAACAGCTGGAGACCCAAGTCTGGGAAAACCTGTCCTTGTCTTTTCCCTCTTTCCACCCATCTGGAAATTGTGTAGAATGAATGTGTGGATGAGAAGCACACACTTCTCCTGTCTCAGACCTCCCACACAGAGCTGATGAATGCATTGGAATTAGGTAGAGGCATGGATGCCATCCAGTTCCCCTTCCACAAATTAGATGTGCACTGTTTCCAACAGTATGAGAAGGTCTAGTGCAGAGGTTCTCAAACCATTGTCCATGAACTGCTGGTGGCTCCATCTGTTGGACGGTGACCAGCTCCATCCACCAGCACCAGATCTGTGGGAAGTTTGCAGAACAGTCAAGAATAACTACTTGGCACTCCACTTGATTCATTTTCTCCACTGCTGAGTCTGGTGCTGATGTAAGATAGCTAAAGATAGCTGAAGGAGCTTCTCCACCCCCATCATTCTACTTAGACACTGAGGTCCAGCGTCAAGGGCCTTCTGGTGGTTCCCTCACTGTGAGAAGCCAAATTACAGGGAACCAGGCAGAGGGCCTTCTCAGTAGTGTCACCCACCCTGTGGAACGCCCTCCCACCAGATGTCAAAGAGAACAACTACCAGACTTTTAGAAGACATCTGAAGGCAGCCCTGTTTAGGGAAGCGTTTAACATTTGATGCATTACTGAATTTTAATCTTTTGTTGCAAGCTGCCCAGAGTGGCTGGGGAAGCTCAGCCAGATGGGTGGGGTATAAATAATAAATTATTGTTATAAATTAATATAATCAAGGTTTGGTCAAAACAGCCTTTAATGGGATAATAAGACCCTGTTCAAAGTAGTTGATTTTCACAACACACTACTGGTTTCTACAACAGTGCTTATCAAATAATGCTTATCAAATAGTCCACTGAGAATTACTTTCAGGTGAATCTTGTGTAATGCATGTTACTGAAAATCATGTCAGGAGGTGGTTTATGATAAAGTGTTTGAGGGTGGGCTTTTTTTTGGACCTCATGCATAAATAACTTAACATCTCAACACATTTTCTTAATTATATTTAAAATGATATAGAACACATAAATGAAATGAAAATTTGAAAAATTTGAAAATGAAAAAATGGGTAACTAGGTTGACATTTCATTGAAATTACCCATATGCTAATGTTTAAAATGTTCATTTGAATATTTTCTATCCTAGTGGATTCTTCCTAGTCAGTTGATTCTGAACCTCATTTATTCATCATGAAACGCTGTTTCTAGAACGTATCCTGCACATCTTTGTTAAATAGATACATGAATTTCATTTTAAATGGCCTATGCGATGGAGACCTCTTAAAAAGCATGAAGCACCGTCTCTTCAACCTTCTTCCAGTTCAGACAAAGAAAGCTTCTATCTGCCCTTGGTTCTGTGACTTTCTCTATTATGCAATTTGTTATGATGCTCCACAAGTAGAACTTTTCTGTCAGGATTAATCCATCACAAAGGACTCAATTGTAAAGTGTTGCCTTAGTTCTTGGGCAAGCAAATCCATTGATTTAAATTGGCACTTTGGTTGAATAATTACTTTAGAGCTGAGCTTGTAGTTTTCTGAATATATTGTACATAAAAAGGTAAAGGTACAGGACCCCTGACCGTTAAGTCCAGTCGCGGACGACTCTGGGGTTGTGGCGCTCATCTCACTTTACTGGCCGAGGGAGCCGGCGTTTGTCCGCAGACAGTTTTTCTGGGTCATGTGGCCAGCATGACTAAGCCGCTTCTGGCGAAACCAGAGCAGCACACAGAAACGCCGTTTACCTTCCCGCTGGAGCAGTACCTATTTATCTACTTGCACTTTGATGTGCTTTCGAACTGCTGGGTTGGCAGGAGCAGGGACCGAGCAACGGGAGCTCACCCAGTCGTGGGGATTCAAACCGCCGACCTTCCAATCAGCAAACCCTAGGCTCAGTGGTACTAGGGAAGAAGCTACAACCATACTGAAGGAAATGACTTCTCGTGGGAAAACAAGAGTACTTTTTAATTAGAAGCTTAACATTTAAGACAGGCCTGAACAACTTGTGGCCAACAGCACAGAATGCCAGCCTTATATAGAAGATCATCAGAAGAAGGTTTATGGATCTCCTGTATTATTTTTTTTACTGCCTAGGATTGCAATAATAGAGGATTCATCAAACACCAAAGACCATAATAATAGAGGATCTATTAAGGTCACAATGCAATGTCCACCTTGGCAGGTCACAAATTATGAGCATCTGGTTACAGGTTTGTTCTTTACCACATCCCATCACCTGTGAATGAAATTTGCTCATTCACAGATGTCCATGCTTGACTGAATATATTTCTTAGACTGCTATAGAACCGGTAGGGAACTCTGACATGATACTAAGTACATGACAGTACAATTGCAAGTCTAATGGGGATAATATGTCATTATAAATAATTAACAGTTATTAGAATGAGTACTTGCAGTTCTAAAAGAGCTTTACAAGGAATTTAAAAGCGCTTTTGTATATTGCATCTCGCCTTTGAAGTTAGCCATTTCCCCTCAAGCAAACCATTTTCTCTCATCCGAGTCTTCTGCCTGCGTTCTAGATCTTATAAATATGATTCTTCAGATATATAAACCACCACAGCCTGGTGTACAATAACATAGGAAAGTATGAAATACCAAAGAGACAAACTCTAAAAAATAAGGTAAAATGCAACAGACTCTAAAAAGCAGAAAACCATGTTTTAAATTTGTGTAGTTTTTTTGTTTATATTGTTCTTTTTGAGTGTTCTCTTTATTGTTAAACTTAATAAAATATTATTTTTTAAATAAATAAATAAATAAATTTGTGTAGTTGATATCCCATAAATGGCTGGGTCATACTTCAGGGAAAGCCATATTATACTACCAAAAAACTAACTATGAAGACAACTGGCACATGTCGGATTTCAGCAGGAAACTAATTCCAGAGGGCTGGAACTGCAACACCCAAAGACTGCTATCTAGAGCAAAGTAAGTACATTTGTAGAGCATGTGGTACCCATGACAATAATCCATCAGAGGAGTGCAGTTGCTGACAGAAATATATGGGGAGAGGCAGCCCCTTAGGTAACCTGATCCCAAGTTGTTTAGGGCTTCAAACACTAAAACAAGATTTGGCATGTCCCGTAAGCAGATAACCAGACAGCACACCAAAATTCAGCTAAGGAGTCAGTCTTTCTTCATAGATTTCATCATAGCAGTTAAACTGCATGATGATATGAGGATGATAATTCACAATGCATAATAGTATTTCCTCATTTAAGGATTTGTTATTTAACAAAACGTATATGCTGATTGAATAGATATGAAAGCAACCCTCTAAGACAGCGGTTCTCAAACTGTGGGTCCCCAGATGTTGTTGGACTACAACTCCCATCATCCCTGAGCTCTGGCCTTGCTAGCTTGGGGTGATGGGACTTGTAGTCCAACAACATCTGGGGACCCACAGGGTGAGAAAGGCTGCTCTAAGAGGTTTGCAATATAAAATAAAAGAAACAAATCTCAGCGCAGTCAACTAAAGACAAGCAACGATGCCCTACCCCCCCAACCTCTTTCCCTGCCAAGGGAAAATAATGAATGAATAGAAAGAGAACATACCCAAGTGGCGCTGAGGCAAAAACCTCACATGCACACTAAGGAACAGAATGTAAGTTTACTACCACTCCTCTCCCCCCCTCCTCTTCTCTCCCAGCTTTATATTCTATACAACATTAATGTCTCACATCGGATGTACAGTGGTACCTCAGGTTACAGACGCTTCAGGTTACAGACTACACTAACCCAGAAATAGTACCTCGGGTTAAGAACTTTGCTTCAGGATGAGAACAGAAATCACGCAGCAGTGGTGCAGTGGCAGCAGGAGGCCCCATTAGCTAAAGTGCTGCTTCAGGTTAAGAACCATTTCAGGTTAAGAACGGACCTCCAGAATGAATTAAGTTCTTAACTCGAGGTACCACTGTAACTGATCTGTAGACCTGAAAATAGAGTCAATAGCATGTACTTTTGTAACTCAAGACAATCTTTAATAAAAATTGTTTAATAAAAATTAACAAAAAGAGTTAAAAACAGGTATTAAAATATTCAGAAGATGATTAAAATCAACAGTAGCTTTTTTTTAAAAAAATGGCACCCAATGGTGTCATGAAGAGGGAAGAGTTGCTTGACTTTTCTTTTTAGAGCAGGAATGATGGTGACATCTTCTCAAATGCCCGGGATAACTGATGGGCACACCTTGCTCTGGCAACTGTATGTAGTGAAAACAAAGCTCTCGAGTTTTACTGCTGCTTCTGACAGATTAGCATAGAGAAAATGTTAGATACTTCTTTCACCTTCTTATTTCACCTTCTTATTTCTTATTTCATGTTATCAGTTACATGGCAAACCTATGCAAGGTTGTTTACATTTATTAATTAAAAGCTCAAGGTGACATTTCAAGGGGCTGAGATCTTTCATGGTGTGAACCTCTACAGCCACGAGTGAGCACTGAGGTCAATGCATCTGATTCCTAGTAACAATGCAAAGGATTGCATAATCATTCAGATTCTGATAAATTGGACATTATACTGCAGTTTTTTTGGGAGTTGTATGTGGGGGCATGGCTACAGACTCTCAATGTGGGTGCAGATTTGTGGGCTGTTGTGATGTACTCCTGCACTTCAAAATGTGCTACTACACCACGGATGGCCAATAATACTCTGGCGCCACTGATTTACTGGCCGGTTCACACCTACTTTCTAGAGCAGCAGTATCTCCCAGTAAATTCAGCAACACAGTCATTCATCTCAGTACTACAGACACAACAAAGTGAACAGGTATTATTGACTGAACTGGCAGTGCAGGCAAAGCAGATAAGCAATTTACTATTAAAGTTACAGCTAGAGCATAGTATTGCTGCTTTGAGACTATGAAGGCATCTCACACCCCAAAACCATTCACTTCTGCTTTGCATGGTTTTGCTTAAGTTTCTTTTTATGTTTTATGGCAGAATATGTTTTACCATTACAGTACCGTGTGCAAACTGTCACCTAGGTTATCACATAGAATCATAGCCTCATAGAGTTGGAAGAGACCACAAGGGCCATCAAGTCCAACCCCCTACATGGTACATTGTACATTCTTTCATCTGAATATAAATTATGTGTGTACAGTGGACGCTCGGGTTGCAAACGTGATCTGTGTGGGATGCACGTTCGCAACCCACAGCGTTCGCAATCCGCATCTGCGCATGCGTGGGTTGAGAGTTGGCGCTTCTGCGCATGCGCAAAGTGCAATTTAGTGCTTCTGCGCACGCGTGACCACCGAAACCTGGAAGTAACCCTTTCCGGTACTTCCGGATTTAAGTGGTCCGCAACCCAAAAAAACGCAACCTGAAGCGGCTGTAACCTGAGGTATGACTGTATTGCATTATTTGGGAAGGACATGCATGCACAACAATCACAGCTTTCCTTTTCAAAATACTCACAAGTAGTTCCAATTCCTGGTGCCACTTATACGTATTTTGGAGGCAGAAGTCATAATTTATATGCATGTGCACTTCTCTTAACAGATGCAATATTATATATAGACTATGAAAATTGGAGTCTGAATATAGTAGGTCACAAGAAGCAAATCCCTTAGTGCTGTTTCTGTAATAATAAAGCAGTCTAAGTCTAGAACTAGATATCTTTGAGATGGGACCAATTCAGACTGTGGGTGGGGTTAATATGATGAATTGCTTCTCACCAACACATTAAAATGCTCCTGAACATTGAAAACTGGTGTGTGAGGGGCAAGGCAAGAGAGTTCAGACCCATTCCCTCTGACATTTTGTTTGTTTGGGCAACCATTCAGTCATGTTCACCCCCAAGATACCCCAAACACAGATTTTTAACTTCTGCAACAGCTCTCGAATTCATTATCCCTCCGTTGTTCACACAAAAACTGCAAAGCAAAAGGCTATTCAAGAAGCTGAACGGAAGACATTTGGGGTGCAAGATGCATTCTTGCCAGGATGTGCGAGATAATAAGATTTGGGAAAGAAGGCTGGGGAAGAAATCTTTCAGAGCTACAAGCAACTGACAACAACAAGACAAGCAGATGCTACAAAGAACAGTGTCCATTACCACAACCAAGTCTTAAATTGACACTCCTGGGATTGTTGGACAACCTTCACCCTTTTAAGGGGGAGAATAAAAATAGATTTTCTCTGGCTGAGCTGAATGGAATCGTGCTAAGCTCATCTCCCAACTAGAAGATGCTTTATGTCAACTTTATGCTAAATTCTTCCCTGCAAAGCCTTACTAACTCTCTCTTACAGCATTACTTCATCTCATCCTTAGTCATGCTGATCTTTTTCTTTGAAAAAGAAAGAAAAGAAAAGAAAATCAATAGATATTAAATTTAGACTGAAAGACACACAGACCGAACATTCGCCTTCCAATGGAATAATGCAGCTTACTCCAATCCAGGCTAGCAATAAACCCAGTGAGCAAAGAAATGCCATAGCTGGATTTTACTAGCTACTTTAGTATAAATATAGTACAGAACAAATCGTTTCAAGTATCTAAGGAGTGACTGTTCAATGTGATTTAGTGCACTAATAGTTTGTAAAGCAATGGAAAAAGCAAATAAATCAAACCCTCTGGCAAACTATACCTGCAGATCTGTAGGGTAATATTTAGGATTTTAAAAATGTAGGAACAGATCCAGGATGTCCTGTGATAAAATATTTTACTGACACAACACAGTTTATAAGCATATCTTGCCTGGCCTACCAGATTTCATTAAGAGATACTAGATGGCCCCTAAAGCAAGCATTATTCCCATTGAGTCCAAGGCCTCCCCACAGCCTCGATTTTCAGGCATAGTCACATAAAACCTATTTAAAACACAACCCTTACTGATCCCAGATGTCTTTTGATGTATTAATATTGTTGTGCAAGCTCCACTTGCATGAGTGGTGAGAAGTTCCAGGGGCAGCACTTGTCAGGTTTTGTTTCCTTTGGATGAGAGAGCACCGAAGACTTATGGCATCCTTGTAATATTTACAAGCAAGAAAAAAGTACAAGCAGAGCATCAGTAGAGACAAACAGGACACACTCTTACAACGCTGGAGATCTGCTGTGCCACAGATCACTAGAAGAGAAGTCATTCTCCTTCGAGGTGCTTTTAACCTTCTAACACAGCTAGGGAAGGGTGGGTGTGACCATTTCCGTTTCTCATTTTTCCAGTCTTAAATTCTGATCTCAGTTTGCAATTAAAAATAATAAAACCTCATGGAAATTCATCCACATTAGGGTGCAAATTTATCCTAATATAACCATATTTTAATGCATTTTGTATGAATTTATCCTAATATGCACTTTGTTGTTCAATTTTTCCCAATATTCACATTTTTGCAAAGTGATTTTCCCTAATATAAAGCTTTTTGTATGTAATTTTCACTGATATATGCATTTCTACGTACATTTTACCCATGTATATGCATTTTTATACACATTACTTGCCTGGAGACCTGTATTGCAAAATTCAGAGAAGTGCAACTTTCGAAGGAGGCCACATTTTGATTTATTGTTTCTGAAATTGTGACTTAGGTAGGTCTACCCATACATGCAACCTAAACTGAATTTCTCTCCCATTGCGACCCATAGCTCTTTCCTGCTACTAGGTCCCTCTAGATGACCAGTTTATTGAGCATCTATTCTGATTTGTTTGTAGAAAAGTCATCTCACACTTTCTGGTACATTTTCAAGTCCCTTTCATTATCGTAAAAGGTTAAAACTTTGGGAGAAGTGAATTTTTGTTGTGCAAAAACTCCCAATTAACTATAATGAAGCGCCCTGATTTTGCAGGTATGTGATAGAATCCATCCCCCAAATATCGATAGTCTAGAAGCACGCTCTGTGTCTTCCAAACTTCAAACTGCTTTCCTTCTCCTTCTCTATATGCATTTGGCCTTCCCTCTCATCTGGCGAGTGTGCTGGCATATCACCATTCCAAAGCTCTGATCAATATTTCATTCAGACACGGAGAGGTTTCAACAATCTCAGTTCTCCACAGCAGATCATTTTGGAGTATTAACCAGCAATCTGCCTGACAAAAGGGAAAGCCACCCAGCAGCTGTAAGCATAGTAAACTGGAGTTAAATCGTTCTTCCTCAGAATGCCCTTTCCCACATTACCCATATGCCCTCCTTTCTGGTTTTTCCATTTTTTCCCCCTGTATCCAGCACCTGTGCAATTTGATTTCTATACAATGTAATTTGCTTCTTTAGTCACATGGTGTGGGCTCTGTGACAGAAAGCAAACCTGGCAGGATTCTTTCTTTCTTTCTCAAAACCCTCTGATTTTATGCAATTAAGGAGCAGCTACATGGGTCTTTTCTGAAGAGCGGTTGCTAGCCTGCTCTAATAAACTACTGGTGGAATGTCTTAGATATGGGTCTGATTCAATCACATGCAACATTGGGGGGGCACTTTAAAAGTCCAATGTATTGAACAGGTAAAAGTAAAGGGACCCCTGACTGTTAGGTCCAGTCGTGGCCGACTCTGGGGTTGCAGTGTTTATCTCGCATTACTGGCCGAGGGAGCCAGCAGACAGCTTCCGGGTCATGTGGCCAGCATGAAAGCTGCTTCTGGTGAACCACAGCAACGCACAGAGACACCGTTTACCTTCCCGCTGGTGCGGTACCTATTTATCTACTTGTACTTTGACGTGCTTTCGAACTGCTAGGTGGGCAGGAGCTGGAACCGAACAACGGGTGCTCACCCCGTCATGGGGATTCGAACTGCTGACCTTTTGATCGGCAAGCCCTAGGCTCTGTGGTTTTACCCACAGCACCACCCGTGTCCCATTGAACAGGTAGGTTGTGCTAAATCTTCCCATTGTATGTGACTCTTATCCTTGTATTTGTCTCTCCATGCCCCCCCCCATGAGCTCCAGTACAAAAAGTGAACCCACTTGCAAGAGGCATTATCAAGAGGCTGTTTTGTGGAAACCAATCAGGTAGTGACAGTTCAGGGTGGTGAAAGGGAGAGGTCAGTGTTCCCCTGCAGATAAGCCAATTAAAACACCGGCTGCTACTTTTTGCACCAGCTTCATTTGCCTTGACTATTTGCAGTGTCAAGCAAACAAGAGTAGTCCAGCTGAGAGTTTCGTGGGCAGAGATAACTGCATCCAGGCTATCTCAGACGATATAGGTGGTGAGCTGCTCATTGTTGGAAAAAGGATCTCCATGCCACTGAGGCCACCTGACAGAGTCAAATCCAGAAGTATTCCCAGACAACACGTCTGATCTTTCAGGGGGAGTGCAGCCCCATCTATAACAGGCTGCCTTTCAATTTCCTGAACCTGGGAACCACCAATCCACAGTCCTGTCAGGGTTCATCTTCATTTTATTAGCTCTCATCCAACCCATTACTGCCTCCAGGCACTGGTCTAACACTTTTCCAGGTTCACCTGACTCAGACAGCAAAGATAAACAGAGTCGTAACGTCTACTCATTGATGAAATCTTGCTTCACATCTCCTGATGGCCACTCCCAATGGCTTCATGAAGATGTTAAGAGCACAGGGGACAAGATGGAACTTTGGAGGCCCCCACAACACAACTCCCATGGGACCCAACAAATCCCACCATCTCACAGCTGCTCTTTGAAACCAATCCTACAGATAGAAGTGGAAGCACTGAAAGAATGTGCCTCCAATGTCCGATCCACAGTTGATCAAAAAGAATGCAATGGTCAAGCTTATCAAAAGGCACTTATGTAGGGATCAAAGATTACCAACAGGGTTGGGGATTGAAATGAGTTGAGGTAATCCGCTTTCTCTAGGCATGCCCAAAGCTGGACAGCTGCCACCACCTCTAAATTCTTGGTTTTGTAGTAAAATCATTTGTATTTAATACTGTCATACTGAGGATACAGATGTACTCTTTTCCAAAGAATGAAAAAATTGTAATAGTACTCTTTACTAGCACTGGGTAATATACTAGGGTCTTCTAAATGAAACTTAATCAGTTGAGCAAGCAAATGAAAAAAAGCAGCATTGAACATGAACTGTGTTCTATTTCTTCCTAGGAAGAGACAGCAAATCACACTAATGCTTGCTTTCAAATGCAAACGCTGCAGGACCAATCTTCATGTGTAAAGTAAGAAAATGGAAATGAGGTGGCATTAAGAGGTATTTAGGTAAAGTGCATCTGGTAACAAGAACGGCATGATTTACCTATCTGCAATATTTACCATTTCATTCCCAGGACAAAAATGATCTGGGATACATCTATTGTTCACAAAGTCAGTTCTATACGTACCAGTAGTAGCTCAGAGTCTTAATCCTAGGTAAATCTGCATAGGACTGCAGCCTTAAAAGTGTGTGTGTGTGTGTGGTGGGGTGACATAGCATTACCAAGATCAAGCTGTTGTTCTAATGCATGCTCCTAATTTGATACAAACATTGCTATGTTATATACATCATAAATAACCAAACATGTATTTTCATTAGATTGGTAATGAGTAGACATTATAGGCCACATTGATATGGGTTTTCAGAATGCAAGTTTGTTCACCTTTGTAGGACATACTGGAGGGATGCAAAGTTCCAGGATAATCTACAATCCTGAAGCAAGTGAAGCCTTCATTGCCCCAATCAGCCAAGGCCTGGGCAAGTTGAATGTTCTTTGGCAGTGATACTTACCAATGCACATTCAATTTGTGAAGGCAATTGGACCCTCAGTGTCCTAACATCCCAACATTATTTGGGAAGTAAGAGCTTCCACTTTGATCTCTTGGTTTCCTTGTATACATCTTTAGAAGTGGATCAGAGAGATCCTGTTTAACTCTTGCTCTAAAGTTGGCATTGGAGATGGTCCAATCCACCAATCCTTGGTCACTAACCAAGAGATGGTTGCCAGTGGGTTGGTCTGAATTCAAAATGCTTGAAGAGCACAGAGTGAATGAAATGGTCTACAACCAGGACAGAGTATGAACAGGAAAAGGAAGCCTTTACAAGGTCTGCACAACTGAGTTCCGTACAAAAACTAGAGTGAGAGAAGTGCGTTTCTGCGATACAGGCACTACTGTTGTAGGTTGGATGAAGCCAGGGGTTACGAACATTTTTTGGTCAGTAGGCACATTTGGAATTTTGAGAAAGTGCCATGGGCTGTGGGATATAGCAACATAACACAAAATGGTTGCCACATCTAAAAGAGTCACTACACATTAAAGGTTTGAAGAAGCTTGAGATGGCAATGTTGTCCTCATTCATAGCCCAACACCTCAATCCTATTTACTAAGAAGTAAATCTTGAAAATAATTGACGTGCATGTGGCTGAAAATTCAGGGAACCAGTTGGGCCATCAGTCTGGCAATTCTGTAAAACTGTCATTGCGATACAAATTTTTGTTACTCTAATTTCTTTTTTGTAATCGTGTCCATTTAGGATTTTGGCTACAGAAGTGGAGATCTTCTTTAAAACATCTCTCTGGCATTTAAATCTACTTCATTTATTTATACACTGCTTAAGAGCAAAACAGTCTCAAAGCATTCTGAGTATCCTAAAGGTTGTGCTGTGCTTCAGCAAGTGTTGGTGGACTGCACATATAGATTTTACAAAAAGAAAAGAAAAGGGGGCTGAACGTCCTGCAACCATTTTTGAGCAGATATGTTTAACACCAATATAGTGAGTGTTATCTCATGTTAGTCTATTCAGACCATACTCATTAAATTAATCAACTGACTTTTATGGACCGAACAAGTGTGGTTAGCATTGGCAGCAACTAATAACGCTTGAAAGAGTAGCATCATGTAGGACATAATATACAATTTCCGGATTGGATAAAGTCATGGAAAGTAAATTTGAAATTTACAGATTACATATTATTGAGAGAGAATTATATGAAAATGATGTACAGATGGTATTTATCACCAGTTAAATTGGCAAAAATGTATAAAAATGAAAAGAAAGAGTGTTGGAGATGTGAAACAGAAGGTACATTCTATCATATGTGGTGGGATTGTAAGAAGGTAAAATCCTACTGGGAAATGATATGCAATGAATTGAAGAAAATGTTAAAAATAACTTTTGTAAAAAACAACAACCCAGAAGCCTTTTTATTAGGTATTTAAGGTCAAGACATACCAAAAGAAATGAGGACTTTATTTATCTATGCCACTACACCAGCAAGAATGTTGAATGCACAAAATTGGAAGACTGGAGAAATACCAACTAAAGAACAATGGCAAGAGAAGTTGATGAACTATGCAGAACTGGCAAAAAATGACAGAAAGACTAAGAGAAAAGGACAACAGAGACTTTGAAAAAGAATGGGAACCATTCATATTATATTTGCAGAAACAAAGAAAGGCAATAGACTTGATGGCAGGATTTAAATAAACTTCTACATTATAAGCATCAGAAAATGTTTGGAAGATAGTGAAATAAGATGATGTATTTAATGTTATTTTTATGTTTTTAAGGATTGATGTTATGTTATTAATAACTTTTTCTGTTGAGAGATAGCAAAGTGGGTGAAAATGGAAACAAACCAGAAATGCAAGTTGGGGGAAGTCTTGGAGGGGAGGGAGGAATATATAGTAAAGGTTAAGAATTTGAGATGTATGTAATGAATGAAAATTAAAAATAAATAAATAAATAAATAAATAAAGAGTAGCATCATGTTTTGCTTTAGAGAAAAGGTAAGTGGGGGGAGGGGGAGGGTAGAGAGGTGTACAAACAGAACTATATATAGTTATTCATCTCTATCTCCATAAAGAGCGCCGTCGTTAAACTGCTGATGCCACAACAATTATGTCAAATTAGAGAATCTTACCTACTGTGGAATTTAAAAACCTCTATTACAGATGAGAAGTCATGCATTATGCATTTAAGAAGGTATCAAACACGGTGCCTTGCGTGATCAGATGAAAGGAAGGTGGCAATTAGGAGAATCAAACCTGCAATAACATTCCTTAAGAGATGCCTTTGTTGGTATGCAACATGATGCAGGTCTCCTTGACTAAGAGAGCAAAACCATGGAACACCTTCAAGGAGGACCACCAAACAACATCCTTTATTCCGAATATAGGCAAGGGATTTCTACACCGCCTTGATCTCATCAAACAGAATAACTGAGTAAATGACCAGAGCTCACATTTACAGCACACATTGCACAAGCAGATGGCACCTAAGTTGACAGGGACTGTGTGCATCAGAAGGCTGATCAGAAGCACAAAAACGGCAAGAAGCTGCCCCAGAGGCGCATCATTGTAAGGGCATGCTAATGTGAAGAGTGCAAGCAACCAGCAACATGGCAAAGCACATCATTACAGCATTTAAACACAGGGCTTTCTTTCTTTTCAATCCACACTAAAAACAATCTGTTAAAACAGCTATGCCTGAGGCACACACACACCCCTTGGACTGCAAATCTGACTGCAAAGCTGAATGGATTTTTGGTTTGGTTTTCGGCATGTCCAGGACTAAAAAAACTGGGGGAAGGACTTACTGTATAGGGATGGGGGGAAATTAATTCAGTGCACATTTATCGGCAGGGCTACATAATTCACAAGTAGATAAATAGGTACCGCTCCAGCGGGAAGGTAAATGGCGTTTCCGTGCGCTGCTCTGGTTCGCCAGAAGCGGCTTAGTCATGCTGGCCACATGACCTGGAAGCTGTACGCCGGCTCCCTCGACCAGTAAAGCGAGATAAGCAACACAACCCCAGAGTTGTCCACGACTGGACCTAACTGTCAGGGGTCCCTTTACCTTTATCTTTACATAATTCACAGTTTCTGAAACAACACAACAAAACACAGCCATCTTTCAAAATTCTCTGAATTTTGAAAGACAGTTCTTCCAGCAAGTAATGTGTCCTTCCTCTCTCTCTCTCTCTCTCTCTCTCTCTCTCTCTCTCTCTCTCTCTCTCCCCTCCCTCCCTCCCTCCCCCTCCCATGTAAAAGTGTGCATAAGAATACATTTATTCTGAAAACAACATATAAACATGCCGTATTAGGGGAATTTGCCTTGAAAAAATGTGCATATTAGCAAAGTTCTTAACCTGAGGTACTATTTCTGGGTTGGCGGAGTCTGTAACCTGAAGTGTCTGTAACCTGAAGCGTCTGCAACCTGAGGTACCACTATATGTAAATAAAGTAGATTAGCCAAAATGCTGAGATGCTGAGGTCTGTTACGCAAATGGCACAAACTGCTGATCCCTAAGTGTGCTGATGTCTGTTGCTGTGATGTTCGGGCTGAAGAAACTTATGAAGCTCCTGAACAATTGACCAGGAGGGAGGGAACATGCAAGTCGGGCATGTGTCTCTGCCAGGGTCCAACTTGAGTGTAGGCTGAATTCCTAACAACTGTCAAACGTGAAACAAGAATGTGGACCAGGAGGCATGGCAGAGGCGGTGACCCATTGGGAGACAGCACACTTCAGAGCTAGGAAAGGGAGCTGACTTTCACTGCCACTCCAGGCATCCTGGTGGGGGCTCTACCCGTGCAGTGAACCCCCCCCCCATGCTCCAAACATGAAGAAGGCGCTGGGTGAGTGGTGATGGGGCTGCAGTGATGTGGGTCTCCCCTCCTGGATTAGTTCAGAAATACTGAGCAGCTTGGAAGTTTGGCAAATCTGAACCTGCCAGATTACGCCGTGGCAATGCTTCTTGCACTGCCTAGATTGGCTGTGGGTGGAAAGAGCGGGAAGGACTGCAAACAATGGGAAACCTTTTCCCCCACACCAACAAAAGGAAACACAACAGAACAGGGTGAAAAGCAAAGGGCAAAGATGCAACAATTGTGTCGGAATGCTGTAAGGGCACAGCTTATTTTCCAGAGGTGTCTGGAGCGGCAGGTTATGGTTCAGTGCAATGTCTTTTCTTCTATCCTTGAAAAGCATTCTGCGAACAAGATGGATGCATTTTAAGCTATGAAGAGGCTGCTTTCTCCTTCTCTCAGTCAAACAGAGTACTGTTGTTCCACACCACTCAAAAAGTGCCCCAGGGGTTACTCAGCAGAATTTAGCATGAAGTGTGGCAAACACACACTGTTGGCATTGTGTTTGCTAAAGAATCAACAAGATGCAAACGCGAATAGATAAGCAGAAAGATTGAACTTCAGAGTAGAAAGACCAGGTAAGATGTGTTTTCTAGAATGCAGCTATTGATTATCACCCCTCCTGTTTTGAATAAGTATTGTGCAGACGTCAGTTCAGGGAGAGAATGCTAAAGTGTCAAGCACGGTAACGTTTAAGAATTTCACTTTTAAAAATAAAGCAGCCAAGCAAAATCAGGGACACACATTCATTCATGTTCAGCCCCAGGTTTTGAAGCCCTGAGCTGCAATTGTGCCATTTGTTTTGTCAACTCTCTGTAGCCGACCAGGAATGATCATGTTCCAAGGCCACCGGATTTAAATGACAGCCATGTACTGCAACAAAGAATGACCTTTTAGTAGTTGACTACTAAATCTCTTTAGTGGTCCCCAAGTGTTCAGAAATGCCCTAATTTCTATGCAACCTTCAAGCTATGCAGCATCTGCTAAGACCAGCTAAACTAGCAGTTCATATGGCTGTCTAAAATGGCAGAATTTGAGGACCTTTAAGCTAATTGAGGCAATGATTGGGAATGAGACATAAATACCATCACACCATGCCCTTAGGAAGACATGTTCTGAGGTGGTGAAATTCCTAGCCAACATTTGAATCAATTTCACCTACATTTTTAACTGATGCTAGCAAATTATTTTACTGGAGAATTTTTTTTTAATAACAATTCTCTAAACAAAAGAACGAGACCTTCTTTGCTTTTAAATCAAGGATGACAGATGTTTTCAGAGTAAATGACTGCAGCGTTAAGCACACAGTGGTGAAGAGCCTGCAACAATGTCTAACTGCAAAGGTTTGTAGTTTAATTTTTGGTGTGAGGCCAGAGACGTTACAAACTTGCCCCTATTTTCATCTGTATTTAGAGAGCATGCTATAAGGCATAAGCATGTTCATGAGTATGCAACAGCAAGACTGGTGACTGGGAGTGGCTGCCAAGACCATATAACACTGGTTCTGAAAGACCTACATTGGCTCCCAGTACGTTTCCGAGCACAATTCAAAGTGTTGGTCCTGACCTTTAAAGCCCTAAATGGCCTCAGCCCAGTATACCTGAAAAAGTGTCTCCACCGCCATCATTCAGCCCAGACACTGAGGTCCAGTGCCAAGGGCCTTCTGGCAGTTCCCTCACTGAGAGAAGTGAGATTACAGAGAACCAGGCAGAGGGCCTTCTCGGTAGTGGTGCCCACCCTGTGCAACACCCTCCCATCAGATGTCAAGGAAATAAACAACTATCTAACTTTTAGAAGACATCTGAAGGCAGCCTTGCTTAGGGAAATTTAATATTTTATTCTATTTTTAATATTCTGTTGGGAACCGCCCAGAGTGGTGGAAACCCAGCCAGATGGGCGGGATATAAATCATAATAATGATGATGATGATGATGCACATGCATGGACTCTGAAGAGATCATGCTAATTACTTAGGCATGGCAATTAATAATTAGTGCCTATCATTTCCTACTTCTAGTTAACGAGTTGTATCAAACTCAGAGTGGACCCACTGAAGTTAATGAACCTCAGTTAGTCAAGTCCTTTTTTTCAATTAGTCAAGGGTTAGACAAATTCATTGAGAATATGGCTATTGATGCTTACTAAACACAATGGCTATGGTCTGCCTTCACTGTTGGAAGTATATGTCTCTGAAAGCCAGGAGCTGGGGATCACAAGTGGGGAGAGGGATGTTGTCTTTGAGTCCTGCTTTCTGGCTTCCAATAGGCATCTGGTTGGCCAACGTTAGATGCTGACCTAGATGGGTCATTGGCCCAATCCAACAGTGCTGTTGCATTTACTCTGCATAGGAATAAAACTGGATAAAAGGTAAGTTAAAGGGACCCCTGACCATTAGGTCCAGTCGTGACCGACTCTGGGGTTGCGGTGCTCATCTCGCTTTATTGGCTGAGGGAGCTGGCATACAGCTTCCGGGTCATGTGGCCAGCACGACTAAGCCACATCTGGCAAACCAGAGCAGCACATGGAAACGCCGTTTACCTTCCTACCGGAGCGGTACCTATTTATCTACTTGCACTTTGACGTGCTTTTGAACTGCTAGGTTGGCAGGAGCAGGGACTGAGCAACGGGAGCTCACCCCGTCGCGGGGATTCGAACCGCCGACCTTCTGATCGGCAAGCCCTAGGCTTTTGTGGTTTAACCCACAGCGCCACCCGCGTCATCCCAACAAATCTCCTGGCATGGATATTCTAATTTATTGTGGCACTGGAAGTGTAAAAAATCCAAACAGCCTCCCTCCTATGCAGGCAATAGTGGAGACTGTGGCATCTTTGTGATATATTGTTTATTTGCACATATATAAAGCCCAAGCCTGCGATGGAGGGGTTCACAGCATTAACACACAAAAGGGTTTTGCTTCTTCCACAGCAGCAGCCTTGGATTCATCTTAACACTTGAATAATTTGTACTGTTCTTTGGGAATGGAATTCAAATGTGAATTTGATGCCCAGTTCTGCCCATCAGAGCAAAATTCAGAGTTGATAACATTTACCCTGACAAGTGATTTCTGCCCAACAAACCAAATAATGAAAAAAAGGCCTAGGCAGACCGTGAGGGAGACAATTAACGCCCTAGCCAGATGTTTACCGGAATTCAATTAATTACTCACTTTTAAAAGCATGTTTAGTTGCTGGGATGGTGTTGTAAATGTGTCTTAAACTCATTCTGTTTCTCTTTTATATAAAGACCTCCTATGAGGATAGTTCGAGGAGTTATTCCTTAAAAGGGGGGTTACAACTGTACTACTCTCATAAGTTTTTTTCCTGCACAATTAACCCAGCCTAGCCTCTAATACACATCCCACCACCACTTGGCAGATGAAACTGGGATGTGCTCGTGTACTTTCAATACCACTATTTTCACATCAAAGACCACAAACTTAGGCTGCATTCACACAACAGTTCATTTTCTCTGTGTTTCCTTAACTGTCAATTTGTGCATTATCTGTCAACTTTCACACTACGCAAAAGCTGCTTCTGGAAATCAAGCAAAATATTGTGGTAGTTTAGTACTCATTTCTGTGTTAACTGCTTCCAGGGAAAAAAAAAATCAGTTTGCAATTCCTTTAACCTAGAAAATCACAGGAGTAAAGTTGCAAAATCTGGGGTGGTAGTATTGTTATTGTTATTATTTATTAAATTTCCATAGTGCCCTATACCCACAGGTCTCAGTGAGGTTCACAGGATAAAAACACAACATAAAAACATGAAATACACGATCAAAACAATAAATAAAATGAAAACCAACCCAATAACCCTCACCCAAATACATTAATCAGCCAAAGGCCTGGCACCTAAAGGTGTATAATGAAGGCGCCAGGACAAGCCTCCTTGGGGAGAGCATTCCACAAATGGGGAGCCACTGCAGAAAAGGCCTGTTCTTGTGTTGCCACCCTCAGGACCTCTCATGGAGAAGGAACATGAAGAAGAAGCTCAGAAGATGATCTCAGGGTGGGTTTATATGGAAAGAGAATGTGCTTGAGGTATTGCGGTCATGAGCTATTTAAGTCCTGTGGTATCTTGTAACAGGTACTGCAGTGTGAAGGAAACACTTGTGAATGCACCCTCTAGACTCTTCTGTTACACCTTCTGTATGCTGTGCTAATTTACTCTATGGTACCCTATCCTGCATCGGGACGTGGGTGGTGCTGTGGGTTAAACCACAGAGCCTAGGGCTTGCTGATCAGAAGGTCGGCAGTTCGAATCCCCGCAACAGGGTGAGCTCCCGTTGCTTTGTCCCTGCTCCTGCCAACCTAGCAGTTCGAAAGCATGTCAAAGTGCAAGTAGATAAATAGGTACTGCTCTGGCGGGAAGGTAAACAGCATTTCCGTGTGCTGCTCTGGTTCACCAGAAGCGGCTTAGTCATGCTGGCCACATGACCCGGAAGCTGTACGCCGGCTCCCTCGGCCAATAAAGCGAGATGAGTGCCGCAACCCCAGAGTCGGTCACAACTGGACCAAATGGTCAGGGGTCCCTTTACCTTTACCCTATCCTGCACTGCAAGTCTCTTAACCAGTTAAAGCTTTAAGACTGAAATCTTATTGACACTTTACTGCCTACATGGCCCTTAAAATAGTCATGTATCAATCATGAACACACAGCAATTCCCATTCCTATGGGCCAGGTCCACCGCAAGTTCGTTAAATCTGTGTTCTGTTCCATTTCAGAAAAGGCTTTCCATTTATAATCAACCCTTTACTTATTTCCTGGGCATGACATTACTGAAACCGAATCTCAACAAGTCATTTCATGTTCCCTGTCAGGTACCATCACTTTGCAGCCAGACCAATCTGCTCCACTTTTGCACTGTCCCAATATTTGCTCATTCGGCTAATTAAACGAGTGCAGATGTACTTAAAAACAAAACTTTAATAATTTATGCTGTTATGCATTATTGTGTAAACAAACTTTTAATAAAAGGTTTTATTCTTTTAATAAAAGAAAAAGGTTAAATTCCAGCCACAATTGAGGCCAAGACATGGCAGAGGTTACCAACAAACCTGGATTTTTTTTTTAAAAAAGGCAATATGATGAAGAGTATCCAGAATATTCAGGTTGTGTGCTTGAAACTGGGGCAACTGGAGCCATTCCAGTTCCAAAAGGATGGATTCCAAAAAGCAGCATGTCATCTCAAAAGAGAAACAGAATTTGGACAACCCCTTTTGAATTTAACAAAATCAATTATATCAGCAGAGATTCCTAAAAAGGACCATCTGGCGTTGCATCTTGACACTGCCAGACAGCAACAAAAGGAGGGAAGGGGAGAATCAGAGGCTCTGTATATCTTGTTTTCTCCCAAGTGGATCCGTTTTGTGGGGGGAACCCTGTATAGTCCAACAAGTTAACAAGAAAGCTTCTTTTGTCTGTGTGTGTTTGGATTGGTGACATTTAGGCTGAGTTGAATATTCAAAAAGTACAAAAAAGTTTGCAGCCTTCATGAGCAGGATAGCACATATTGTCCAGTGGATAAATTAAGAAAGCAAATGGGGAAATAATATATCTGTTTTCCAGAAAGTTGCCATTGGCCAATTTTCTAAGCTCCATTTTATTAACAAGTTGAGGCTAATGACCCCCCTCTGCCTCCCCCCCCCAAATGAAGGGAAGTGCAGATCACTTATTCTGAGTAATACTGGGATGGCTACCTGAAGTGTATAGATTAACTCATCAACAAAAGACATGTCGGACCAGGAACCATAACCACAGCGGAATACGAACGCATCTCTAACAGAAGAAAGGTCAACAACAAAATCATTCTCAGACACAATAGAATTCTATCTTTTCGACCAAACAACCCTTGTTTAGCCCCCTAGGCAACTGGAGGTCCCCTTAATTTTTTTACCACATATATGTATTGTGATACATTATATATATATATATATATATTTGCTTTCGTAGATTTTCACGGGTACAGGAATGCAGGTTTTGGTGTCCTCGGGTGTCTTCCCGTGTAAAAGTTGGGG